>JBBYHM010375836.1:0-17018 GCA_038381775.1 Adansonia rubrostipa
TGGTGGATAAAAAAAGCTTTTCCTGCAAATCCAAAACATCAATATCGTGTATCCCAATGACGAGAACAATTATTGTTGTGCCCATAACAAAAGGAATGGAGAATATTATGTGCTTCCACATTTGTCTCTTCTCATGGATGATATTTAATTATAAGGAAAATGGGGGAAAGAAAAGCTTTTCTAACAAATCCAGAGCATCCCTATCATGTATCCAAATAAGAAGAACATAATTGCAGTGCCGATAACAAAAAGAATGGAGAATATTATAGGCGTCCAAGTTTGTCTCCTTTCGTGGGTGAACTTTGATTATAAGGAAAATGGTGGAAAAAAACCATTTCTTGTAAATCCAAAGCATCAATATTGTGTATTCCACTGAGTAGAACATGATTGTAGTGCCCATAAGAAAAAGAATGGAGATTACTATGATTATCCATGTTTGCCTTATTTCACAGATGAACATTAACTATAAGGAAAATGGTGGAAAGAAATGCTTTTCTTGCGATTTTAAAGCATCAATATTATGTATCCCAATGACCAAAACATGATTCTAGTGCTCATAAGAAAAAGAATGGAGATTATTATGAGTATCCAGGTTTGTCTCAGTTCACTGATGACCTTTAATCATAAGGAAAATGAAGAAAAGAAATGCTTTTCTTGCAAGTCTGAGCTATCAATATCGTATATCCTAATGAAGAGAACATGATTGTAGTGCCTATAAGAAAAAGAATGGAGGATATTTTAGTTTGTCTGTTTTCACAGATGAACATTGATTATATGGAAAATGGTGGAAAGAAATGCTTTTCTTGCAAATCCAAAGCATTAATATCATGTATACTAATGAGGAGAACATGATTATAGTGCCCATAACAAAAAGAATGGAGATTATTACGAGTGTCCAAGTTTGTCTTGTGTCATAGATGAACATTAATTATAAGGAAAATCGAGAAAAAAAAAGGTTTTCTTGCAAATCCAAAGCATTAAATCATGTATCCCAATAAGGAGAATATGATTGTAGTGCCCATAACAAAAAGAATGGAGAATATTATGGGTATCTAAGTTTATCCCTTTTCATGGATGAATTTTGATTATAAGGAAAATGGTGGAAAAAAAAGGTTTTCTTGCAAATACAAAGCGTCAATATCATGTATGCCAATGAGGAGAATATGATTGTAGTGCCAATGACAAAAAGAATGGACATTGTTATGAGTATTCAAGTTTGTCCCATTTCATGGATGAACTTTAATTAGAAGGAAAATGATGGAAAAAATGTTTTTCTTACAAATCCAAGGCATCAATATTGTCAATCCCAATGAGGAGAACATGATTGTTGTGCCCATAACAAAAAGAATGGAGGTTATTACAAGTACCAAAGTTTGTCTCATTTCATGGATGAACTTTGATTATAAGGAAAATGGTGGAAAGAAAAGCTTCTCTTTCAAATCCAAAGCATCAATATCCTGTATCGCAATGAGGAGAACATATTGTAGTGCCCATAACAAAAAGAATGGTGGTTATTACGAGTGTCCAAGTTTGTCTTGTTTCATGGATGAACATTAATTCTAAGGAAAATGGTGAAAAAATAGCTTTTCTTGCAAATCCTAAGCATCAATATCGTATATTCTATAAGGGGAACATGATTGTAGTGCCCATAACAAAAAGAATAGAGAATGTTATGAGCATCCAAGTTCATCTTTTTTCACGGATGAACTTTAATTATAAGGAAAATAGAGGAAAAGAAAAGCTTTTCTTGCAACTCCAAAGCATCAGTATCACGTATCCTAATGAGGAGAACATGATTATAGTGCCAGTAACAATAAGAATGGAGAATATTATAGGCATCCAAGTTTTTCTCTTTTCAAGGGTGAACTTTGAATATAAGGAAAATGGTGGAAAAAAAGCTTTGCTTGCAAATCCAAAGCATCAATATCATGTATCCCAATGAGGGAATATGATTGTAGTGCCCATAATGAAAAGAATGGAGATTATTACAAGAATCCAAGTTTACCTCATTTGATGGATGAATTTTGATTATAAGGAAAATGGTGGAAAGAAAAGCTTTTCTTGCAAATCCAATGCATCGATATCATGAATCTCAATATGGAGAACATGATTGTAGTGCCAATAATAAAGGGAATTGAGATTATTACGAGTATCAAAGTTTGTCTCATTTCACGGATGAACTTTGATTATAAGGAAAATGGTGGAAAGAAAAGCTTTTCTTTTAACTCCAAAGCATCAATATCGTGCATCCCATTGAGGAGAACATGATTGTAGTGCCCATAACAAAAAGAATGGAGATTATTATAGGCATCCAAGTTTGCCCAGTTTCACAAATAAGCAATAATTATAAGGAAAATGGTGGAAAGAAAAGCTTTTCTTGCAAATACAAAGTATCAATATCATCTATCCCTATGTGGAGAATATGATTGTAGTGCCAATAATAAAAGAAATGGAGATTATTACGAGAATCCAAGTTTGTCTCATTTCATGGATGAATTTTGATTATAAGGAAAATGGTGGAAAGAAAAGCTCTTCTTGCAAATCCTAAGCATCTATATCATGAATCTTAATGAAGAGAACATGATTGTATATAAGGAAAATGGCCTAAAGAAAAAGCTTTTTTTTTGCAAATCCAAAGCATCAATATCGTGTATCTTAATGAAGAAAACATGATTGTAGTGCCCAAAACAAAAAGAATGGAGATTACTACGATTATCCAAGTTTATCTATTTTCACATATGAACTTTGATTATAAGGAAAGTTGTAGAATGAAAAGCTTTTCTTACAAATCCAAAGAATCAATATCATGTGTCCTAATGAGGAGAACATGATTGTAGTGCCCATAAGAAAAGAATAGAGAATGTTAAGAGCATCCAACTTTGTCTCTTTTCACGGATGAACTTTGATTAAAAGGAAAATAGTCGAAAGAAAAGTTTTTCTTGCAAATTCAAAGCATCAATATCATGTATCCCAGTGAAGAGAACATGATTGTAGTGCCCATAGCAAAAAGAATGGAGATTGTTACAAGTATCTAAGTTTGTCTTTTTCACGAATGAATTTTGATTAGGAAAATGATGGAAAGAAAAGCTTTTCATGCAAATCCAAAGCATCAATATCATGAATCCCAATGAAAAGAACATGATTGTAGTGCCAATAACTAAGGGAATAGAGATTATTATGAGTATCAAAGTTTGTCTCATTTCACGAATAAACTTTGATTATAAGGAAAATAGTAGAAAAAAAAGCTTTTTTTTGCAAACCCAAAGCATCAATATCGTGTATCCTAATAAAGAGAACATGATTGTAGTGCCCATAACAAAAGAATGGTGATTATTATGAGTATCCAAGTTTGTCTATTTTCACAGATAAACTTTAATTATAAGGAAAGTGGTGGAATGAAAGCTTTTCTTACAAATCCAAAGCATCAATATCGTGTGTCCCAATATGGAGAACATGATTGTAGTGCCTATAAGAAAATAATAGAGAATATTAAGAGCATCCAAGTTTGTCTATTTTCACGGATGAACTTTGATTAAAAGGAAAATGGTGGAGGGAAAAGCTTTTCTTGCAAATCCAAAGCATCAATATCGTGTATCCCAATGAGGAGAACATGATTTTAGTGCCAACAACAAAAAGAATGGAGATTATTATGAGTATCCAAGTTTGTCTCGTTTCACGTATGAATTTTGATTATCAAGAAAATGGTGGAAAGAAAAGTTTTTCTTGCAAATTCAAAGCATCAATATCTTGTATCCCAGCGAAGTGAACATAATGTAGTGCCCATAACAAAAGAATGGAGATTATTATGAGTATCCAAATTTGTCTCGTTTCATGGATGAACAGTAATTTTAAGGAAAACGGTGAAAAGAAAAGCTTATCTTGCAAATCCAAAACATTAATACAGTGTATCACAATGAAGAGAACAATATTATAGTCTCCATAAGAAAAAAAATGGAGATTGTTACGAGTATCCAAGTTTGTCTCGTTTCATAGGTGAATTTTGGTTATAAGAAAAATGGTGGAAAGAAAAACTTTTCTTGCAAATCCAATGCATCAATGTCGTGTGTCCCAATGAGGAGGACATGATTGTAGTGCCCATAACAAAAGGAATGGAGATTATTATAAGTATCCAAGTTTCTCTTATTTCATGAGTGAACATTAATTTGAAGGAAAATCGTGGAAAAAAGAGCTTTTCTTACAAATCCAAAGGATCAATACCATGAATCCCAATATGGAGAATATGATTGTAGTGCCAATAGCAAAAGAAATGAAGATTATTATGAGTATCATAGTTTGTCTCATTTCATGGATGAATTTTGATTATAAGGAAAATGATGGAAAGAAAAACTTTTCCTGCAAATCCAAAGTATCAATATCATGAATCTCAATGTGGAGAACATAATTGTAGTGCCAATAAGAAAAGGAGTGGAGATTATTACGAGAATCCAAGTTTTCTCATTTTGCAAATGAATTTTGGTTATAAGAAAAATGGTGGAAATAAAAGCTTTTCCTGCAAATCCAAAGCATCAGTATCGTGTGTCCTAATGAGGAGAACATGATTATAGCGCCTATAGCAAAAAGAATGGAGATTATTACTAGTATCCAAGTTTGTCGCATTACATGAATAAACGTTAATTAAAAGCAAAATGGTTATGGGGATTCCAGGTTTGTCTTGTTTCATAGATGAACATTAATTATAAGGAAAATGGTGGAAAGAAAAGCTTTTCTTGCAAATCCAAAGCATCAATATCGTTTATCCCAATGAGAAGAACATGATTGCAGTGGCCATAATTAAAAGAATAAAGATTATTACGAGAATCCAAGTTTGTCTCATTCTAGGGATGAATTTTGAATATAAGGAAAATAATGGAAAAAAAAGCTTTTCTTACAAATCCAATGCATCAATATTATGAATCCTATCGTAGAGAACATGTTTGTAGCGCCGATAACAAAGGGAATAGAGATTATTACAGGTCTCAAAGTTTGCCTCATTTCACAGTTGAACTTTGATTATCAGGAAAATGGTGGAAAGAAAAGCTTTTCTTGCAAATCCAATCCATTAATATCGTGTATCCCAATGTGGAGAACATTATTATTGTGCCACTAACAAAAGAAATGGGGATTATTATGAGAATCTGAGTTTGTCTCATTTCACGGATGAATTATGATTATAAGCAAAATGGTGGAAAGAAAAGTTTTTCTTGCTAAAGCAAAGCATCAATATCGTGTATCCCAATGTGGAGGACAAGATTGTAATGCCAATAACAAAAGGAATGGAGATTATTATAAGTACCCAAGTTTGTCTCATTTCGTGAATGAACATTAATTATAAGGAAAATCATGGAAAGAAAAGCTTTTCTTGCGAATCCAAAGCATTAATATCCTGTATCCCAATGTGAAGAACATGATTATAGTGCCAATAACCAAAATAATGGAGATTATTAAGAGTATCCAAGTTTGTCTCGTTTCACCGATGAACATTAATTCTAAGGAAAATTGTGTAAAGAAAAGCTTTTCTTGCAAATCAAAAGCATCAATATCATGTATCCCAACGAAGGGAAAATGATTGTAGTGCCCATACGAAAAAGAATAGAGATTATTGCGAGTATCAAAGTTTATCTCATTTCATATATGAACATTAATTATAGGGAAAATCATGGAAAGAAAAGCTTTCTTGAAAATCCAAAGCATTAATATCGTGTATCCCATTAAAGGGAACATGATTGCAGTGCCCTTAACAAAAAGAACAGAGATTATTATAAGTATTCAAGTTTGTCTCATTTCACGGATGAATTTTTATTATAAGGAATATGGTGGAAGGAAAAGCTTATACTGCAAATCGAAAGCATCAATATCGTGAATCCTAATATAAAGAACGTGATTGTAGTGCTAATGACAAAAGAAATGGAGACTTTTATAAGAATCTAGTTTGTCTCATTTCACGGATGAACATTAATTATAAAGAAAATAGTGGAAAGAAAAGCATTTCTTGCGAATCCAAAGCATCAATATCGTGTATCCCAATGAGGAGAACATGATTGTAGTGCCAACAACAAAAAGAATGGAGAATGTTATGAGCATCAAAGTTTGTCTCTTTTCATAGAAGCACTTTGATTGTAAAGAAAATGGTAGAAAGAAAAGCTTTTCCTGCAAATCCAAAGCATCAATATCGTGTATCCCAATGAGGAAAAGATTATCGTTGTGCCTAAAAGAAAAAGAATAGAGATTATTATGAGTATCCAAGTTGGTCGTGTTTCATAGATAAACATTAATTATATGGAAAATAGTGAAAAGAAAAGCTTTTCTTACTAATCCAAAGCATTATTATCGTGTATCCCTATGAGGAGAACATGACTGTAGTGCCCATAACAAAAAGAATAGAGAATATTATGGGCATCGAAGTTCATCCCTTTTCATGGATGATCTTTGATTTAAGGAAAATTGAGGAAAGAAAAGGTTTTCTTACAACTCTGAAGCATTAATATCATGTATCCTGATGAGGAGAACATGATTATGGTGTCCATAACAAAAAGAATGGAGAATATTATGGGCACCCAAGTTTGTCTTCTTCCATGGATGAGCTTTGATTATGAGGAAAATGTTGGAAAAAAAAGGTTTCTTCCAAATCCAAAGCATCAATATTGTGTATCCCAATGAGGAGAACATGATTGTAGTGCCCATAACAAAAAGAAATGGAGATTGTTACGAGTATCGAAGTTTGTTTCATTTCACGGATGATCAATAACTATAAGGAAAAAGGTGGAAAAAATGCTTTCCCTACAAATCTGAAAGATCAATATCATGTACCTCAATATGGAGAATGAGATTGTAGTGCCAATAAAAAAAGAAATAGAGATTGTTAAGAGAATCTAAGTTTATCTCATTTCACGAATGAACTTTGATTATAAGGAAAATGGTATGAAGAAAAGCTTTTCTTGCAAATCCAAAGCATCAATATTGTGCATCCCAATTAGGAGAACATTATTGTAATGCCCATACGAAAAAGAATGGGGATTGTTATGAATATCCAAGTTTGTCTTATTTCGTAGATGTTCACATTAATTATAAGGAAAATCGTGAAAAGAGAAGCTTTTCTTGCAAATCCAAAGCATCACTATCGTGTATCCCTATGAGGAGAACATGATTGCAGTGACCATAACAAAAAGAATGGAGAATATTATGCACATCCAAGTTCCTCTTTTTTCACAGATGAACTTTGATTATGAGGAAAATGGAGGAAAGAAATGGTTTTCTTGCAAAGCCGAAGAGATAATGTCATGTATCTGAATGAGGAGAACATGATTGTAGTGCCCATAACAAAAAGAATGGAGATTATTACTAGTATCCAAGTTTGTCTCCTTTCATGGATGAACATTAATTATAAGGAAACTTATGAAAAAAAAAAGCTTTTCCTACAAATCCAAAGCATCAATATTATGCATCCCAAAGAGGAGAACATGATTGTAGTGCCCATAGCAAAAAGAATGAAAAATGTTATGAGCATCCAAGTTTGTCTCTTTTCACATATAAACTTTGGTTGTAAGTAAAATGGTGGAAAGAAAAGCTTTTCTTGCAAATCAAAAATGTCAATATTGTGTATCCCAAGGATGAGAACATTATTGTTGTGCCTATAACAAAAGGAATAGAGAATATTATGTGCTTCCAAGTTTGTCTCTTCTCATGGATGATCTTTGATTATAAGGAAAATAAAGGAAAGAAAAGCTTTTCTTACAAATCCAGGCATCAATATCATGTATCCCAATGAGGAGAACATGATTGTAGTGCCCATAACCAAAAGAATGGAGAATATTATAGGCGTCTGAGTTTGTCTCTTTTCATAGATGAACTTTGATTATAAGGAAAATGGTGGAAAAAAAAGCTTTTCTTGCAAATCTAAAGCATCAATATTGTGTATCCCACTAAGTAGAACATGACTGTAGTGCCCAAAAGAAAAAAATGGAGATTATTATGAGTATCCAAGTTTGCCACATCTCACAGATAAACATTAACTACAAGGAAAATGGTGGAAAAATGCTTTTCTTGCAATTTTAAAGCGTCAATATCGTGTATCCCAATGAGTAGAACATGATTATAGTGCCTATAAGAAAAAGAATGGAGATTATTATGTGTATCCAGGTTTGTCTCATTTCACTGATGAACATTAATTATAAGGAAAATGAAGGAAAGAAAAGCTTTTCTTGCAAGTCTGAACTATCAATATCGTGTATCCCAATGAGGAGAACATGATTGTAGTGCCCATAACAAAAAGAATGGAGAATATTTTAGTTTATCTATTTTCATAGATGAACTTTGATTGTATGGAAAATGGCGAAAAGAAATGCTTTTCCTGCAAATCCAAAGCATTAATATCGTGTATCCCAATGAGGAGAACATGATTGCAGTACCCATAACAAAAAGAATAGAGATTATTATGAGTGTCCAAGTTTGTCTTATTTCTTGGAGGAACTTTGATTATATGGAAAATAATGGAAAGAAAGGCTTTTCCTGTAATTCCAAAGCATTAACTTCGTGTGTCCCAATGAAGAGAACATGATTGTAGTGCCCATAATAGAAAGAATGGAGATTATTACAAGTATTCAAGTTTGTCTCATTTCACGGATAAACTTTGATAATAAAGAAAATGGTGGAAAAAAATGCTTTTCTTGCAATTTTAAAGCGTCAATATCGTGTATCCCAATGAGTAGAACATGATTGTGGTGCCCATAAGAAAAGGAATGGAGATTATTATGTGTATTCAGGTTTGTCTCATTTCACTGATGAACATTAATTATAAGGAAAATGAAGGAAAGAAAAGCATTTCTTGCAAGTCCGAACTGTCAATATCGTCTATCCCACTGAGGAGAACATGATTGTAATGCCTATAACAAAAAGAATGGAGAATATTTTACTTTATCTGTCTTCACAGATGAACTTTGATTTTATGGAAAATGGCAGAAAGAAATGCTTTTTCTGCAAATCCAAAGCATTAATATCGTGTATCCCAATAAGGAGAACATGATTGTAGTGCCCATAACAAAAAGAATGGAGATTATTACGAGTATCCAAGTTTGCCTAGCTTCATGGATGAACATTGATTATATGGAAAATGGTGGGAAAAAGGCTTTTCTTGCAAATCCAAAGCATCAATATCATGTATCCCAATGTGGAGAACATGATTGTAGTGCCCATGAAAAAAAGAATTGAGATTATTACAAGTATCCAGATTTGTCTTGCTTCACGGATGAACATTAATTATAAGGAAAATGGTGGAGGAAAAAGCTTTTCTTACAAATCCAAAGCATCAATATCGTGTATCCCAATGAGGAAAACATGATTGTAGTGCCCATAATAAAAAGAATGAAGATTATTACGAGAATCCAAGTTTGTCTCATTTCATGGATGAATTTTGATTATAAGGAAAATGGTGTAAAGAAAAGCTTTTCTTGCAAATCCAATGCTTAAATATCATGAATCTCAATGTGAAGAGCGTGATTGTAGTGCCAATAACAAAGGGAATGAAGATTATTACAAGTATCAAAGTTTGTCTCATTTTACAGATGAACTTTGATTATAAGGAAAATGGTGGAAAGAAAAGCTTTTATTGCAAATCCAAAGCATCAATATAGTGTGTCTCAATGAGGAGAACATGATTGTAGTGCCAATAACAAAAAGAATAGAGACTATTACGAGTATCCAAGTTTGTCTCATTCCATGGATGAACATTAATTATAAGGAAAATGGTGGAAAAAAGCTTCTCTTGCAAATCCAAAGCATCAATATCGTGAATGCCATTAAGGATGACATGATTGTAGTGCCAATAACTAGGGGAATGGAGATTATTACGAGTATCAAGGTTTATGTCATTTCATGGATGAACTTTGATTAGAAGGAAAATGGTTGAAAAAAAAGCTTTTCTCTCAAATTCTAAGCATCAATATCGTGTATCCTATGAGGAGAACATGATTGTAGTTCCCATAACAAAAAGAGTGGAGATTGTTACAAGTATCCAAGTTCATCACATTTCACAGATGAACATTAATGATAAGGAAAATCATGGAAAGAAAAGCTTTTCTTGCAAATTTAAAGCATCAATATCATGAATCCAAATGTGGAGAGCATGATTGTAGTGCCAGTAACAAAAGAAATGGAGATTGTTACAACAATCCAAGTTTGTCTCATTTTGCGGATGAATTTTGATTATAAGGAAAATGGTGGAAAGAAAAGCTTTTCTTACAAATTGAAAGCATCAATATCGTGTATCCCAAAGAGGAGAACATGATTGTAGTGCCCATAACAAAAATGATAGAGATTATTACAAGTATCCAAGTTTGACTCATTTAATGGATAAACATTAATTATAAACAAAATCGTGAAAAGAAATGCTTTTTTTGCAAATCCAAAGCATCAATATTGTGTATCCTAATGAGGAGAACATAATTGTAGCCCATAACAAAAAGAATGGGGAATATATTGAGCATCCAAGTTTGTCTCTTTTCATGGATGAACTTTGATTACACGAAAAGTGATGAAAAGAAAAGCTTTTCTTGCAAATCAAAAGCATCAATATCGTATATCCCAATGAGGAGAACATGATTGTAGTGCCCATAATAAAAAGAATAGAGATTATTTCAAGTATCCAAGTTTAACACATTTCACAGATGAACATTAATTATAAGGAAAATGGAGGAAAGAAAAGCTTTTCTTGCAAATCCAAAGCATCAATATCGTGAATCTTAATGTGGAGAATATGATTGTAGTGCCAATAACAAAAAAAATGGAGATTATTATAGAATCCAAGTTTGTCTTATTTCAAAAGTGAATTTTGGTTATAAGGAAAATGGTGGACATAAAAGTTTTCCTTGCAAATCCAAAGCATTAATATCGTGAATCCCATAGAGGATGACATGATTGTAGCACCAATAGCTAAGGGAATGGAGATTATTATGGGTATCAAAGTTTGTGTCATTTCATAGATGAACTTTGATTATAAGGAAAATGGTGGAAAGAAAAGCTTTCTCACAAATTAAAAGCATCAATATCATGTATCCTAATAAGGAGAACATGATTGTAGTGCCCATAACAAATAGAATAGAGATTATTGCAAGTATCCAAGTTCATCACATTTCACAGATGAACATTAATGACAAGGAAAATCATGGAAAGAATGCTTTTCTTGAAAATCCAAAGCATCAATATTATGAATCCGAATGTGGAGAGCATGGTTATAGTGCCAGTAACAAAAGGAATGGAGATTATTACAAGAATCCAAGTTTGTCTCATTTAACGAATGAATTTTGATTTTAAGGAAAATGGTGGAAAGAAAAGCTTTTCTTTCAAATTCAAATGTCAATATCATGTATCCTAAAGAGGAGGATATGATTGTAGTGCCCATAACAAATAATGGGGATTATTACAAGTATCCGAGTTTGACTTATTTCATGGATGAACATTAATTATAAGCAAAATCATGAAAAGAAAGCTTTTCTTGCAAATCCAAAGCATCAATATCATGTATCGCAATGAGGAGAACATGATTGTAGCCCATAACAAAAAGAATGGAGAATATATTGAGCATACAAGTTTGTCTCTTTTCATGGGTGAACTTTGATTACAAGGAATGTGGTGGAAAGGAAAGCTTTTCTTTCAAATCAAAAGCATCAATATCGTGTATCCCAGTGAGGAGAGCATGATTTTCGAGCCCATAACAAAAGGAATAGAGATTATTACGAGTATCCAAGTTTGTTCCATTTCACAGATAAACATTAATTATACGAAAAATTGAGGAAAGAAAAGCTTTTCTTGCGAATCCAAAGTATTAATATCATGAATCTTAATGTGGAGAAGATGAACATTAATTATAAGGAAAATTAAGGAAAGAAAAGCTTTTCTTGTAAATCCAAAGCATTAATATCATGAATCTTAATGTGGAGAACATATTGTAGTGCCAATAACAAAAGAAATGGAGATTATTACAAGAATCCAAGTTTGTGTCATTTCAAAAGTGAATTTTGGTTATAAGGAAAATTATGAAAAGAAAACTTTTCTTGCAAATCCAAAGCATCAATATATTGTGTCCCGATGAAGAAAACATGATTGTAGTGCCCATAAAAAAAAAAGAAGATTACTACGAGTATCCAAGTTTGTCTCATTTCATGGATGAAAATTAATTTTAAGGAAAATCATGCAAAGAAAAGCTTTTCTTGCAAATCCAAAGCATCAATACCATAAATCCCAATGTGGAGAACATTATTGTAGTGCCAACAACAAAAGAGATCGAGATTATTACGAGTATCTAAGTTTGTCTCATTTCACGGATGAATTTTGATTATAGGGAAAATGGTGGAAAGAAAAGCTTTTCCTATAAATCTAAATCATCAATATTGTGAATCTCAATGTGGAGAACATGATTGTAGTGCCAAAAATAAAAGAAATGAAGATTATTACGAGAATCTGAGTTTTCTCATTTCATAGATGAATTTTGGTTATAATGAAAATGGTAGAAAGAAATGCTTTTCTTGCAAATCCAAAGTATCAATCTCATGTGCCCCAATAAGGAGAACATGATTGTAGTGCCCATAACAAAATAATGGAGATTATTACTAGTATCCAAGTTTATCTCGTTTCACAGATGACCGTTAATTATAAGGAAAATGGTGGAAAAAAAAGCTTTTCTTGCAGATCCAAAGCATCAATATCGTGTATCCCAATAAGAAGAACATGATTGTAGTGCCCATAACAAAAAGAATGGAGATTATTACGAGTAGCCAGGTTTGTCTAGTTTCATGGATGAACGTTAATTAGAAGGAAAATGGTGGAAAGAAAAGCTTTTCTTGCAAATCCAAAGCATCAATATCGTGTATCCCAATGAAGAGAACATGATTGTAGTGCTTATAACAAAAAGAATAGAGATTATTACGAGTATCAAAGTTTGTCTAGTTTCACGGCTAAACATTAATTATAAGGAAAATGGTAGAAAGGAAACCTTCTCTTGCAAATCCAAAGCATCAATATCGTGTATCCCAATGAGGAGAACATGATTGTAGTGCCCATAATAAAAAGAATGGAGATTATTATGAGAATCCAAGTTTGTCTCATTTCATCGATGAATTTTGATTATAGGAAATAGGTGGAAAGAAAGCTTTTCTTTGAAATCCAAAGCATCAATATCACGAATCCCAATGTGGAAAACATGATTGTAGTGCCAATAACAAAGGGAATAGAGATTATTATGAGTATCAAAGTTTGTCTCATTTTACGATTGAACTTTGATAATAAAGAAAATGGTGAAAGGAAAAGCTTTCCTTGCAAATCCAAAGCATCAATATTGTGTATCCCAATGAGGAAAACATGATTGTAGTGCCTATAACCCTAAACCTTAAACCTTAAACCCTAAACCCACAACAAAAAGAATGGAGATTATTATGAGTATCCAAGTTTCTCTCATTTCATGGATGAACATTAATATTAGGGAAAATCGTGGAAAGAAAAGCTTTTCTTGCAAATCTAAAGCATCAATACCCTGAATCCCAATGTCGAGAACATGATTTTACTGCCAATAGCAAAAGAAATGGAGATTATTACAGGTATCCAAGTTTGTCTCATTTCATGGATGAATTTTGATTATAAGGGAAATGGTGGAAAGAAAAGCTTTTCCTGCAAATCCAAAGCATCAATATCATGAATCTCAATGTGGAAAACATGATTTTAGTGTCAATGAAAAAAGTAGTTTAGATTATTACAAGAATTTGAGTTTTCTCAATTCACGAATTAATTTTCGTTATAAAGAAAATGGTAGAAAGAAAGGCTTTTCTTGCAAATCTTATTCGAAGCATCAATATCGTGTGTCCCAGTGAGGAGAACATAGTTGTAGTGCCCATAACAAAAAGAATGGAGATTATTACTAGTATCCAAGTTTCTATTATTTCATGGGCGAACTCTAATTATAAGGAAAATCGTGGAATGAAATGCTTTTCTTAAAAATCCAAAGCATCAATATCGTCTATCCCAATAAGGAGAACATGATTGTAGTGTCCATAAGAAATCGAATATAGATTATTATGAGTATCCAAGTTTGTCTCATTTCACAGATGAACTTTAATTATATGGAAAATCGTGGAAAGAAAAGGCTTTTCTTGCAAATCCAAAGCATTAATATCGTGGATCCCAAAGTGGAGAAGATGATTTTTGTGCCAATAAAAAAAATGAAGATTGTTATGAGAATCCAAGTTTGCCTCATTTCACAGATGAATTTTGATTATAAGGAAAATGGTCAAAAGAAAAGTTTTTCTTGCAAATCGGAAGCATCAATATCATGTATCCCAAAATGGAGAACATGATTGTAGTGACAATAACAAAAGAATTAGAGATTATTACAAGAATCCTTGTTTGTCTCATTTCACAGATGAATTTTAATTATTAAAAAAATGGTGAAAAGAAAAGCTTTTCTTGAAAATTTGAAGCATCGACATCGTGTATCCCAATGTGGAGAACAAGATTGTATTGCCAATAACAAAAAGGAATGAAGATTATTATGACAATTCAAGTTTGTCTCATTTCACGTTTGAACTTTGATTATAAGGAAAATGGTGGAAAGAAAAGCTTCTTCTACAAATCCAAGGCATAAAAATCATGGATCCTAATGAGAAGAACATGATTGTAGTGCCCATAAGAAAAAGAGTGGAGATAATTTTAAGTAACCAAGTTTGTCTCATTTTACAGATGAACATTAATTATAAGAAAAATCTTGGAAAAAAAACTTTTCTTGCAAATCCAAAGCGTCAATATCATGTATCCTAATGTGAAGAACATGATTGTATTGCCAATAACAAAAAGAATGGTGATTATTATGAGTATCCAAGTTTGTCTCATTTCATGGATAAACTTTAATTAAAGGAAAATGGTGGAAATAAAAGATTTTCTTGCAAAACCGAAGCATCAATATCGTGTATCCTAATGAGGGAAACATGATTGTAGTGCCCATAACAAACTGAATGGTGATTATTATGAGTATCCAAGTTTGTCTTATTTCATGGATGAACTTTGATTATAAGGAAAATAGTGGAAAAAAATCTTTTCTTGCATATCTGAAGCACCAATATTGTGTATCCTGATGTGGAGAACATGACTGTAGTGCCAATGACAAAAAAGTGGAGATTATTGTGAGTATCCAAGTTTGTCTCATTTCATGGATGAACTTTAATTATATGGAAAATGGTGGAAAGAAATGCTTTTCTTGCAATCCAAAGAATCAATATCATGTATTCGAATGAGGAGAACATGATTGTTGTGCCCATACCAAAAAGAATAGAGATTATTATAGACACCTTATTTTGTCTGGGCTAATTCTTTAAGCAATTTGGAGCACGAACGTTAGAGGGGGCGATGATCTCCGGGTGACATTGCAAATGAAATGTGTTTCAAACAAAATATGCAAAATCTAATCAACTTAAAAGTCTTGCAGTTTAGGATGAACCAGGGACTAAATGTTGCTGCCAATCCTTTAGCAAACCACACTGAGCCAGTTGTAAACATGATCAATACCGTGCCATAGAATTTGTGTCCTTCCACCAAGACCTGATTTTAATGATGGGGTCATGACAGAAGCCCTTGCACTTTTCCTGTCCTTTTCATGTAATGTGAAGAAATGAAAACCTACCTGCCCTCGCCCAAAAATAGGTAGGTTTCTTATGTAAGGGGCATCTTTATCAAACATTATCAATGAAATGACTTTGGCATATATCATTCCATATTTGCGCCTACATCAATTTTCAATCTCTTTGTCTCAATTACTTTTTTCCCTCTATTCTTATCCAAATCCCCAGGTTGTGTGTGCCTTTTGCAATACCTATTTCTTTACCCTTTCAGGTGTCCTGATGATGGTGACATGGATGTATTTGATGGGTCTTTGAAGATCACTTTCGAATTACCAAGTTGCACTAGTGAAGTTAATTCTAAAGAAGGTTTTAAAGAAAGGTCCGTACCACCAGACCTCTTCATAGTTCAAGATCCAGCATTATAATTCTATCCCTTATCGCCCAAAGGTGAATGGGGTAGTCGAGGTAGCCAACAAAACCATTAAAAAAATAGTTAAGAAAATGGTCGAGACTTACAAAGATTGGCATGAGAAGCTATTCTTTGCACTACATGCTTATTGGACCTCAGTTCACATTTCCACAGGTGCTACCCTATTTTCTCTTTTCTATGGTATGGAAGCTGTATTGCCTATCGAAGTTGAGATCCCTTCTCTCAAAGTCTTGATGGAAACCAAACTTGAAGAAGCCGAATGGGTCAAGAACAGATACGACCAGCTCAACCTCATCGATGAAAAATGTATGAAGGCCATCTGCCATGGTCAAATGTATTAAAGACGTATGATCTGAGCCCATGACAAAAAGATGCTCCCATGACAATTTCACCAGTCAAATAGGTATTGAGAAAGATTATCCTAATTCACAAAAATGCACGAGGCAAGTGGACCTCTAATTGGGAAGGATCATACATTATGAAGCAAGCCTTCTTTGGAGGGGCCCTAATGTTGTAAAAAATGGATGGCATTGTCTTGCCCTACCCAGTCAACTCAAATTCCATCAAGAAATATTACACGTAGAGGGTGAAAACCTAAAAAGGCGTCCTTAAAAAAGAAGAGAAAACATAAAAATAAAAGCAAAGCAAAAAATAAAAAAAGAGAGAAAACAAAAAAAAAACAACAAAAAAAAGGGAAGAAAACAAAAAGGGGTCTAGATGAAAATCCAAAAAAGGCATCTGGGCAACCAACCCAACTACAGTTGAAAACCTGCAAGGCGACTTGAGAAGATCAATTTTGATAGGGCATAAACTAAGAGTACCTACAGGACAATGCAAAGCAATCCTAGAGATCTTTTGAAGATCAGCTCATGCTAGGCATATTCATTGTTCGAGAAATATTCTAAAAAGCACCTAAAGAACATCCATGTCATGATTGTCAGAGGCATCTTTCGCCTAAAAGATCATTTTTCTAGCTACCCTATCAATTGCTTGTC
>JBBYHM010375847.1:2198-17015 GCA_038381775.1 Adansonia rubrostipa
CGACATTTATCCTCAAGTTTGGGTAAAATAGCTCTTCATGTCGCATTTGCCTACAAATGGCTGTAACTCTGCTTGAAACTCCAAGGAATTTTAGACAGAAAGTCACAGAAAAATCAGCAACAGCTTAAGTCAAACTAAAAGAAGAAAAGCAAAATGAAGACATCAAGAACGAAAATTCATTCACATTGAACATAAATGTAACTATTCTAGTCATTGGCATTAGGCATTCAACAATCCAGTTAAAATAACGTTTTGTTGGTAAAATTTAAAAAAAAATAGCAATAATTCATTCACTTGCTCCTGGTAATATTGATGGACTTATTCTTAACTTAAGTTTGCAGAGTATATAACAAAATCTTAGAATCATAATCTGAATGAAAAAGAGAGTTCGTAAGAATACAACAATATGATGCTTCGGCAAATGAGTTGAAAGTGTAAAGCCGCATCATCCTTGAAGTGTCCAAACAAAAAGAAGGCTAAAATGTGACTCAAATTTATTCCATTGAAATTAGCATTCAAATAAAAAATGGGGAAAACAATTTACATCAAATTATAAACCAAAAGTTCAAGGGAATTGATTCACAATCAACCTAGAAACATTCTCGACACATAGACAACGACAAAGAAATAAGAGAAAGAACAGAAACATAAGAAACAGACCCTAAAAGACGAAACAGTCAAACCTTGGGCTTATTGGCGGTGGCTGGTTCTGGTTGGAGTTGGGGTTGGGGTTCCTCGTGGACCACGGGCTTGGTAAGCATAAGAGGGCTGTAATTGGCTTCCTCTTTCTCTTCGTCATCGAAATCGGTGGCGCTGAGGTAAATACAGGAGCACCGCCCAATGATGCAAAAAATGCGGAGGCCATGTTGGTGCCCACCCAGCTAGCCATACGATCTATCTTGTCGCATGATATGAAGCTGCTGCAGCTGTTTTCCATCGCCGAATTTGATCAAATATTTTAGACGAGATGAGATGAGATCTGCAGATCGATTAAAAAAAATTTAGTCTTTTCTTTTATGAGCTGCTTTGCTTTCTTCCTTTTGTTATGGTTGTGATTCTGTCCGTTGGCGTATAGTTAAGCCGGCTGAAGACAGGGTGCGCAGTATATTAAAATATTAAAAAATATTTTTATATTATTGTTTTGGTTTTGACCATGGAGATCTTATTGCAAGTAAATTATACGGCCAAAACTGTCTCAATATGAACATTTGGATACTTCCGCACCATCCTTTGGGGTAAAAAAATTATGCTAATATAATACCTAAGTGTCATATTATACGGATGCAAGAATATCACTTTCAGAATTACATATTCCCTCTGTCGGATGCAGTTGTTTCTAGAATGAGAGAGAGCGGGTGAGCTTTGGCTTGACGATTCTTTTATCTTCTTCAAGAGAGATGATCGCGAGATTGGCCGGGTTCTCGATCATCATCTTTGCGACCAAGTAGCCAGAGATGCTCCATGTTTGATATTTCCTTGCTTGCTTCCCAACATAACGCCCAGTCTTACCATCATAGTACTCGGGCCACCCATCTTTGGAAAGGCGGTGTTCAATCAGCTCTATGGCTTTTTTTGCAATTTGAGGCCTTCCAGTTTTTATACACGCTGCTGTGAGTAGCCATATCAGAGCTGCATATGCGATATTGAAAACACCATGTCAACCCATTTTATAGATAAATCATTTTTTAAGGACACTAGAATTTCATGTTCATTCCATGCTTGATCCTTCTAAATTCATTGGATGCTTTCAGTAACAGAATCAAGCCAATCAAGAGCAGCCATTTAGATCCTAACCGAAGTCCTAAATCAAGCAACAGTCTCTTAGTTCAAAAAGGTCAAGGGCTATCAATAAGGCAACATTGTTAATTGAAATTTTAAATTTAAGAACATAAATACAGTATATATGCAGATAACATACTATATATGGAACTTTCATGTTCATGACACATACCTGGCCATGATCCACCATTATGGTAACTCCACCGTGTGTTCTTCGGATCAAATCCAGTGACAGTTCTCCATTCATGACCCTCCAGGGCCGGATAAACTATCTTCAAAGGCATCTCTCCTATCAAGTCCTCCCAACGCTCCTCAATCAAATCCATAATTGCCGCTGCTTGTGCAGGTGTGGCTAGTGAACTCAAGATTGCAATGCAGTTTCCAACCAAAAACCAGCGGAAATCCATTCGAGCGGGACTGACATTACCAATCAGATATCCCCCTCTTAAGGGCATAAAATCAAACACCCAATCAGGAATCGACTCGGGGATGACATTAA
Organism: Adansonia rubrostipa; assembly: GCA_038381775.1. Lineage (NCBI taxonomy): Eukaryota > Viridiplantae > Streptophyta > Magnoliopsida > Malvales > Malvaceae > Adansonia > Adansonia rubrostipa. The sequence goes on from JBBYHM010375847.1 coordinate 4,477, forward strand.
ACTTATTGACAGCGGTGTGGGAATACTCCTCAGTTTTGTAACGATATATGTTGTTTAACTGTGTGAAATCAAGCCAGTAATATTTTTGGATGTGAAAACTGAGAGCTGTGATGCGCTTATCAATACGCTCAATCAGTTCCTTGCCATCTCGCTCTGGTTTCAGCATCTGCCTGGAACACCTCAGTGCAAAATAGAAGAGGGCCTGGATCTCAATAGGGTACCCATAAATTCCCTGCCGAAGGTGCAAGCACATTAAATTCTACAAATTACACTCAAATCTCAGTGCAATAAAAAAAAAAAAATCACAAAGTAACAGCAACCAACCAACTCTCAAAGCAACTCAAGGCCAATGAGTTCAAACAATTAAAATGATATATTAGGAGCTACAATACATAATTCATCCACCATAGCAAACAAGAAGTCTACAAGCTCACACAAGTACTAGCATGATGAAACAAGGTTCAGAACAAAAAATAAAACTGATCAGTTTGCCTTCTCTGCTACTAGACAAGGGCCAGGATAAAATCATGCAGATATAGATCATACTCACAGGCTCTAAGGGCACTAGGACATTGCCAACTTAGATCGGCAAATATACTTAATACTTAGAGCAGTGGTGACAATAAACTGGACTAATTCCTGATCTTGTTTCAAACAAGTACTTCTACATAAAGTCAAAGGATACTTTTTATAATAACAAGATGACTCACCATCCTCCTATCAATCATGCTACACCCATCTGCACATAGAAGTGTAGGAAAAGTGTCAAATCCATCTGAAAGGCAAAGGTTAAGTATCAGCTTCATTCCTCTCTGCACCTCAGGCAGTTCTGAAAGCGTATAATCATGCGTGCACTTGGTATATGACCTTAGCAGTATGATCCACCAGAACCCAGAGTCAACAGGTGCAACTCTTCCAATTGCACTGCCACCAAAATCTGCAACCAAGGTTTCCTTCTGCCGATGTGAATCATAAAGGACTTTAAAACTGGCAGGCATGACACCTTCTCCAAGTGTAAAATTGTCAATCCTTTTCTCCCAGCCTTGGAGGTGTAGAGTCTTTAACAAAAAGTTCTTTACCATCTCCGGTTCACCACCAGCACTGGCTGGTCTCATTAGACAGGCTAAGCCACTGGGAACAAAGTCTCTTAGAAAAACCTGCAATATAAGAATAGGGCAAAAATATTGGTTCAGTGCAATAGGCACCCCTGCAATAAGGCATTCAAATTCATTAAAGTCATGACATTATGGTCTAGGTATCAAACTTGAGAAACAGCGGCACTATGAATTTGATCAAGCAATAATACAAGAAAAGCGAAAAATAAAATCGGTTCTGTTTTTGTCAGTGTAAAAGTAACATTCACTAATTCCGCTCATTGGCATCTACTTATAGTGGTAATCTTCACGTGGTAAAATTTCTTTTCCGTTTCTTTAAAATAAATTTAAAAAATGTAACCACTCATGCCTCTCACAACATCATAAGTTACAACACAAAATAGTCAAGCATCCTACTGAACTACTTTATCTTGCAATTACATTTCCCCGCGTTCCCAAAAAAAATTGCGGATATATATGCAGGGGTAGGTCATGAAATGTACATTAGACCACATATTTGCCAGGTGAAAACGAAAAGATTGCAAAACTATAAGTAAAAGAGTAAGACTAAGAATTAGATATAGATGATTATTGTGAATGGAAACTAAGAATTTCATTAGCATTATTAATCAGAAAAACAGAAAATGCCTCAAATGCTATAGAAAGAGCGAATTGCAAAGTAAAATTCAGAACATCAAATAGAATCCTAATAAGGATGGATATGAAGGCTAAAGAAAGAACGCAGCAAACACCTTTTAAGACAAATGAAACTTTACTGCAAATAGCCAAACAAAAACGGTATTGAACTTGAAAAATCAAAAGAAAATAAAAACGAAAACGAAGACCTAAACAAAATATACCTGATTGTAATTCAAAGCCTCGGCGATAGGATCCATAGCCGCGAGCGTTCCCACAGGCTTGCCTTTGTAATATACGTAAGATTTCTGTAGTCTCTCCCATGCTTCTTCCACCATCGCACCGTTCACTGCACTCCCAGGATGACCGTCGACCGCTCTAATCGCAGGCAGTAAACTGTTGAGTTCGGAGTCCTCAAGAGTCGTGCCTAAGCTAGGACACGTCTTCAAGGACATTTGTGCCATGCTGGCTTTATCGGAGATGTTCTCGTTGCTCTGCACTCTCACCGCCTTCTTCGGCTTTTCCTGTTTGTCAGTTGATTCTTTTTCTTCCTCCGACTTGGGTGACTCTCCTTTTCTAACATAGTCTTGACATATCTCTTTTGATGTATTTGGACTTTTTCGCTGGCTTGATTCTAGAGAAGTCTTTTCTTTGTCTGTTGATTTTACATTTTCATTTTCTAAAGAACACGAAGGTTTAGATTCAGAAGCTTCTTCTTCATCCTTAGAAATCTTTTTATCTAGTGAATGTAGAGATTTCTCAGTAAATTTAGACTTCTCTAACACGGTAAAACCAGAGGATTTCTCACTCGATTCGTCACTTTCTTTCTCCATAGTCTCCGAAGACTGCTCCTCAATACCCGTTGTGCACCTTCCTTTCTGTTGAAGATCGATCAAAGAATCAGTCGATTTCACATCTTTTTCCAACGAAGCTTCTTGTTCTTTCTCACTATCTCCAGCGGAGAGAGTCGAAGAAGGAGTAGGAGCCGCCTCTGCTTCCTCTTTATCTTGTAGAAGATCTCGCGGAGCTCTCAAAGTTGACATTCTAATAGCAAAAGAAAAGAAACGGCGCAAGATTTTAGAGAGAGAAACAAACAACAATATTGCCGTTTGGAAAGAGATACCTTTCTCAGGTCGTCTTCGCTCTTTGCTTGGGAGAGGAGAGTAAAGCGGCGAAAAGAGAGAGAGAGAGAGAGAGAGAGAGTTGGAGCCTAAAGGGCGTGAGCGAGAGAGGAAATATGATATGAGAGAACCAGGAGGCACATTACTGATGACTGAGTGCTGTGAACTGCAATTTCGCTTTGGCGGGTAGAGAAAGAATTCAAGAAATGTGGACGTCGCTTTGGATTAGGTCTTAATGTCCGTATTATTTACGAAAGTACCCTTCTTCTTTTAGTTTTTGAGGCCGGAGGAGTAACGGTGGGACCTTGGACTTGCTTGGAGGCCGTTGGGCTTGGGCGCCAGAGAAATATGGCGAGTAGCAGAGGCTAAACGGAAGGGTCGAATTCCTTTCGGTACGGATTTATCCAAATGAACCAATAAACCCGCAAAACGTGTCAACCTTTTAACAGCAATAGATGGAGAGAAATGAAAATTGATTTCAAGTATGATTTTTTAATTAGTCCCATAATTAATATCCATTTCATGAAAGTAATAAAATAAGTTAATTTGCTATTTTTAAAAGAATATTTTAATATATGTTCTTTCATTAAACTTCTCTTTTTAATAGCAAAATCAATGGGTGTTCTGCGACGGGTGACGAGTTATTAGTACTCATCACATAATTATATTTTTTATTTAATGATAATAAATTTTTTTAAAATATAAAATTTATAAAAAAAATTGAATTATAAAAATATACACAAAACAATTACAAAAAGCTATAAAAATGAATCATCAGCTAAATAACAAGGGTCTCAACTTATTTGAAGCCTCCACGTTACTTGATACATGTGTTCCAAGCTTTTCTTTTATGCTTCGAATGAATTGGATTGGAATTGGAATTGGATAAATGAATTGTAGTTTAGAACCATTGAAATTCAGTCATTCATATCAATTGTTACCACTGGTCTCCAATGATTCGTGCAACCATTGAGATTTTATTTATTGACAATTACCAAAGTTCTATTGTCATGACGTTGAATCGAATCGAACAAACTAATAACTCTTAATACATGCAGTATTATCCCTCCTCCACCTTTACCAAAGAAACTATTTGGGTCGTAAACTCTACATGGGATCTGCAATTTGCCTAACAATTCCTGGGCTCAAAAATCAAATAATGAGGATGATACTTGTGCAAGCAGCCGATGCGATACCGCTAATAACCTTTAACAGCCAGTGCGCAATAAAAGAATACTGTATCACTAGTACAGGCCCCTAAACTCTGTGTAGGTTGGGAGGAAAACAGTGGTTGGGGCCGATCCAACTCTTCTCGTTTCGCATATTTGCCACCTAAGTTGCAAAACCTGCTCACCAATTGGTCCAATTAACAAACCAGGTGACTCCAAAGTATTAGTTATCTGTCTTGATCGGTAAGTTTTTTAAATTTCTAAAACCAAGGAACTTTGGTGCTCGCAAATCGCAATCTGACATTAGCTCAAAGCACTGACAGTCAGAACAGGGTGAAAAACACGTGGGATTTGAATCTAATGAAGCTTATATAGAAATCAAATTTGGTATCATTTTACAATGATATTAATACTTTTGATAAATTGTGAAACTAACACCGCCGTTTGGGTTTTATAGTGCCTTTTAGTCCAATATCAAACTACTTTGTCATGGAAATCAACACTATGCAAGTAACTAGATTCAAAATTTATGGAAGGTTTAAAGGACTAATGAAAGGAGAAGAGAAATTTTGGAACTGAAAATATTATCTACCCAACCTTCTAATTATTTCTCAATCCTCTCCTTCTAAAAGGAATTAATTAAGAGGAATAAGACCTAAAGTAGAAATTTAAATTATGATTACAAATGTATTTTCAGTCGTGTTATATTTATTATGATTATTATCATAATAAATATCATAACAATTAATTACGATAAATAAAAATAAAAAAATAAAACTGTAGAATAATAATTTTTAACATTACATTATGATTACTATTTAAATTTGTAACTTAGAGATATTTGGTCAGACAATGACAATCTATAGTTTGTTTCGTGAAAAAACCAACTATGCCAATGTTGTTAGGTCGACTGTCCTGAGTCCCAACAGTGAGTTACACATTTTTCAACAATGATACAATGCCATTATCCTAATCCTGTCTTCAAGTGGCCGCCTCCCCAACTTCCCAGCACTAACATTTGAAATTCGAGGCCCCTAGGACAAACAAGCAGTAGTTATTGCCCCTTCTTGACTTCCTACAGTTTCTCTTTCTTCTTATATAGACTTCGGTTCAGAAAATGCAGTCCTCAAAAAATGGGTTTAGAAGCTCTGGCAAGGGCCAGGACCCATCAACCCTGCGCTGCTTGTCGGATGCTACGCAGGCGATGCGACAGTAATTGCATTCTTGCCCCATACTTCCCAGGTGATGAGATTGAGAAGTTTGCAGGGGTGCACAAGGTTTTTGGTGCTAGCAATGTTATCAAAATGATTCAGGTCAGTAGCGTTACTTACTAACAAGTTGCATGTATGAAGAAACCAGAAAAGTAAGGCACCCCAGATCTTTACAATGGATCCTGTTTATTTTATTTTTTTTTAAGTTAAAGCTTTAATGTTGAATTGCACTGAGACATTGATATTTGTAAATCTAAGATATGGTTTATGAAATTTTTTTATACCAGATGGTGGAGGAAACAAACAGGGAAGATGCTGTCAAAGCGCTAGTCTATGAAGCAACAGCAAGGATCAGGGATCCTGTTTATGGCAGCACAGGGGCCATTTGTCAACTGCAGAAGATGGTGCAAGAACTTAAGATGCAGCTTGAATCAACGAAAGCTCGAGTGTTGGAGCTGCAGCAGGAAAAAGATCAGCTGTTAGGCATCCTTCTGAATGTTAGTCACCTTGATCTAGTAGTCTCTCCTATTGATCATGTCGGCAGTTTCTCATCGGATTATGATGATTCTATGCCTTATGATCCGACCAAATTCTCTGTAGAATGTGAGGACTGGGTCTTTTAAGGGGAAAATCCCCATTAAAATGTTGGTAGATCAAATCAGAACATGGAAAAACTGGGACAAAACTGCAGGAAATTTATATATATACTGAAATTCAACTTGAGAATAACTACCATCTCCTCGTATCATTGATTTCGTAAAGATTTGCTTATGTATCTGAATGCTGACTATAGTCTTCTAGATTTCTAGCCAAATACAAAAACAAGGAAAGTGTATTTCAACTTGAATTAAAAAGCATCAAATGTTTTAAAAAAAAATACCACAGAAAATTAATCTTTTAATAATTAAGGGAAAAAAGTCAACGTAACGAAAATTTCTTGCCCCATTTCCCTGTGATGATTCTAAAGAACCCCACAGGCAAACTTTTTCTAAACTCAAACTTTTTTTTTTCTTTTTCTAGGAAACTTTTTCTTGACGTTGATTTTAACTATATTAAGTCGCGAGTACTAACTCGGTTCTAACAAGTTATCAGCTTACTGCTAATGCCTAACCCCACCTCCGGCCCCAACTTGATGGTTTTTGGTCCCTTTCTTAAATGGGAAGACATACATAAAAAAAAAAAAAAAAACACCAAAGGATCGGATTTTTGTTCGATATATTAACGATATATTTCTATGCCATCATATCTTTTTATATATTAACATCGTTCGTATACTATCAATGACTAAAATATAAATCCTAAAAATAAAACTTGTCTCATTGAAGTTTTTGTTTGATATCCGTCCTATTTTAGTATGAAAAATTAGATTTGCAAGTTTTCCAATTATTAAAAAAAAAAAGATTTCCGCCGAATATTGTGCTCAATATTTTTGTAATTTTATTTTTAGAAAATGGATTTGAATTCCCTTATTTTTTACATTAAAATATAAATTTAATACTAATTACTATCATCTATACATAAAAATTAATTGCACACGATAATATCACATCATTACTTAAATTCAAGCATTAAACAAAGAGCAAACACAACACAATTAAGCTTTGTAGTACCTTTAATTATGTTAGGTTTATATTAAATGACACCACTTTCTAACCCTCCTCGTTAGTTATTCTTTTATATATTATTTATTAAATATTACCAGTACATTTTTACAGAGTAAACTGAAAATTGCAAAAAAGTTATATATATATATATATATAAAAACCTATATACTACCGTAAAATTGTCAACATTGAACCTAGACTACCTCTTTCTTAATAAACTTGTTACATCAAAAGGTCAAAAAAATAATAATAATAACAGTAGCTCATTTTCTGAGTAGGTAGAGGTCCTTAACTATGTAGTTCCTTGCCTTGGATCAATCTTTATGGTTTTTAAGTTTAATTTCAAGTCATAGCAATTGTAATTCTAATGCGATAAAGAAAATGCGATCTGAAAGAGAGGGAGAGCAGCTTCCTGTCGGTGTCGGTGTCGGCGTCGGCGTCGAAACTTCTCTTGTTTTTTTCGTCTTATATATATATATATATATATATATATATATATTCATGCATGCATTGCATGCTTTTGTCGCTATTATATATATTGCAGAAAATTTTACTTCTCAAAGTCAAAAAAAAAAAAAAAAAAGAAGAAAGAAATACGTACATATTGTCTTGAGATGAGCTTCTGAAATGTCTACCGACCAACTATCCTACTTCTACTAATAACTATATAAGTTCGCTATTCAAGATAGTTGGCCAAGTACTAAGCAAATTATGATATTAGAAGCGAACGTGTTCGAATCTCGGAACCCCTATCTTGAGAAGGGTTTCTCTTAAACGCCATCCGGTCGGGGATATTAGGCTTCCGGCCTAATCTTTCAACCAAAAGAAAAAACTGCCTAGCTCTACTAGCGGTCTAGCCCGAGGTGTGTCACTCAAAAATTGTATCACAGTAAGCAGAATGCGTGTATTAACCATAATGTAAGCAAGAACACCGGTTGGCAAGGCAAGCCCCAGGAATTTTTATGGCTTCCCTTCCCCTTTTAAATTTTAGTTTTAAAAAAATTATATACATTAAAATTTAAATTTTCATCGTCAATTTGATCATTTATATAGAAATTTAATAAACTTTGCCTAAATCTGTACGATTCATTGAAGTTTTTTATTTCGTTGACAAAAATTCTATCAAACCCGATATTTTTGACCCTTTTCTCTGAAGTGCTAAATTGTGTTGCCATTTCTTTCTTAACTATACGATCTATAATGTTCTTAGGAATAGCCGAAAGATTTGACCCTTGGATTTTTCCGACGTGGCCCTATCTTTGATTCTTTGAATATCCAATACGCCAATTTTGTCAAAGCACCTCTGATCTTTTAAATTTTGACTGGGACCCACTACCAAATCGAACCCTTGATCTTCTAATCTCCCGCCGCGTGTACAGCGTCAACAGCCCAAAAGATTGGGTTCTTGTAATCGTTAAACTGGATTATAAAATCCCTCCCCCTCCCCGCCAATTAAAATGGGCTAGCTAGACAACTCCTTGGAAGTGACAAGTCAATGTCTGAATTAAAACGCTGTCGTTCCATTTCACTCTCCTTGTCTTAATTTGGGGGGGTGGGGTGTAAAAAAGCCAGACAGATTAAGATTTGATAACTAAAAACCAAAGGTAAAACACTGTGTTTTCTTGCATCGGGTGTCTCTAGCTGTTAGATTCTTCATCCATTGAAATTTAAACGATTCTTTACTTTAATTCTCTTTAAATCTTTTTCTAGATCTCTCCAATCACCACACTCTTTTCAATCCAACATCTTTCTAGGTTTTCTGCTCTTTCTCTTTAATGCATTCTTCTTTCTGCTACTTGATTGATTGTAGCTTTATTTTTCTGCTTTTTTTTTTAAAATTTTTTTTCCTTATTGGTAGGTTTAGTTTGTTGAATTATGTTAGTATTATTCAACTTTGTTGCGTGCACCGTTAAATTATCTTTTCTATGTGGACTTTTGTGGTTCTCGTTCTTCGATTATGGGTTTTTTCCTCTCTTTTTTCCCTTAATCTCTATTTTATTTTCATTTATCAATTATATTATGATAGTTACTTGCCGTTGTTTTGAATGGTAGTTGGTTTTTGTTGTATGTTTGTGATAATTATAGAATTATAAGCTTTTATCCTTAGTGTTTTTTTTCCTATCATAATCTAATTATAATCTTTTACATCGAGTTTATTAGTGTGGATAGTTTTAGTGAATATGAGGCATAGTTAGATGGAGTTTGGAATTTACATTGTATTTTAATGCTATCTTTTTTTTTTTTTTTTCCTTTCAATCTGCTTTGCTTTGATTACTTGTTTTACTCTCATGAAGATGGTATCTGGTGGATGCATCTGAATTTTACTTGAAATGAATGGCAGTGAGTTAAAATCAACTTTTGAATTCTTATTTAGTATTTTGCTTCGATTAAACCCTTTATGACAAGTTTGTATCAGCCTGCTTCTGTAAACATATGGTTCTTCTGTTTTTCAAATTGTTGTAGTGTATCTTGATAATAAATTTGCCACTTCCCAATTTTACTTTTCTGTTTCTGACATGAGAAGCATTGTTTATACGGAAGGTCCCAAAGCACACTTGAAATAAAAGCTCTTTTAGATCTTGATTGAAGGCAATGATCTTTTAGGTTTACTATTTGTTATGGTTGTGAAGTATGTGTGATGGTTGAACTTTTGTCTAGTTATTGAAGGCATAGGGACATGGATTATCTGTTACCTTTTTTGCAATTACTGATAGAACCTTAAGATTTCTGTTTTGACTGGTATCTTTATGTATTTGAATTGGTGTCTGTTTATGTATTTGTCAACTTATAAAGTAATTTGTCTTAATCATGTTCAGTGGCTAGTAATTGTCTTATCTATGGTAGTAATCTCATTTCTAATGAGTATTAGTTATGTTGGACAGCAAAATGTGTCAAAGAGGAGAGTAATGGTATTAGCTGAAGTGAGGGCTGTATGGCAAAGAACAGCTGATCGTTGCTTTGCCCAAGAAGATGCCAAAAGAGCTCCCAAGTTAGCTTGCTGCCAATCATCATCTTCCTCGAATCAGATTAATTACAGCCCCACTGGTGTAGCGGATGCACATGATCGCCCTGCTGTAGGTTTCATGCCCCTCGAAAGGAACCCTTCTTATTCCAATCTAACCCCTGATATGAGGTTGCGGTTTCAGCTGAAGCCGAGCTATGGACACGAAAAGGGTTTTACCAATGAGCAGTTAAATGCCATGGAGGATGAAGTGGAAAGCTTGAAGACTGAAGTAAACCCTCCGTCCATAGTAAGCAGAGTTCACCAGCAAGATGCACAAGATTCTTCTTGTGTTGACGGAAAAAGCAATGATGGATTGTCTCTTGATTCAACCAAGACAATGGAAAACTGTGAATTTTTGGAGATGGAATCCGTTGAATGCCATGTTTCTAAAAAAACCAACGACTTCTGTTATGGTCCAGAGTCTCCTTGGGATGGGGGTGGGAAGGCTGAGCCATGGTGGCGCACAACAGATAAAGATGAGCTGGCCTCGTTGGTTGCACAAAAGTCGCTGGACTTAATTGAGAATTGTGATCTTCCCCCACCCCAGAAGATGCATATAAGGAGGTACTCAGATGCATGTTCTGGTTCTTTGGACAGTGATGAAGTATTTTCTTCGGCTTGGAAGTCCCAAACAGGCCCTATCCCCCATCGAATCATCAATGCACAAGCCTCCCCTGATTCTGTAATTACACATGGAAAACAGACGTCTTCAATTGAAGAAAGGAAGATGCAATGTGCTTCTGAGACATCGTTCAGGTATTTATTTATAATGGTTTTAAGTGGTTGTGTTATTGAATCCATTGATTAATTCTCTGAATGGATACGTTAAAAAAGTGTCCAAATCGGAACAGTTGGCCAGCTATGGCTTCTTAGATGATGAGTATATATCTTTTGTGTCTCTAGCTGACCTCTAATAAAAGATAAAACTATTGACTAAGTTCTGTTTGTTTGACTTTACATGTCTTGCTTTCTTTTAGTACAACCCAAAAGGATGTTATAGAGCAAGTTATAGAGTCTGATCCTACGAAGGCTCAGCTACTAGAAGCACTTCATCGCTCACAAACACGTGCAAGGGAGGCTGAGAAGGCAACAAAGCAAGCTTATGCAGAGAAAGAGCATGTCATTAAGCTTTTCTTTAAACAAGCCTCGCAACTCTTTGCCTATAAACAGTGGCTCCAAATACTGCAGCTTGAAGCCCTTTACGTACATATCAAGAATAACGAGCGGCCAGTCTCCGCTCTCTTTCCTGTAGCCCTTCCATGGACACCCCACAGCAGCCGGAAATTGCGGAAGAGCTGGAAAATGACTGGGAGAGGGAGGCAAGGGAAGCAGGGCCATCCTAGACTGGTCATAACCAAGCATGCTGTTGCTTTTGCATTGGGACTGAGTCTTGTCGGTACTGGTTTGCTGTTGGGATGGACCGCGGGGTGGATGTTACCTTTCTAGATAAGGAGAGAGTTTCAACTAATCCCCTTGCTGCGTTAAAAATTTGTTTTGCGACAAAAGAATGGTCGGAGTATATTATTTTTCCCTAAATTTTACACGTATCAGGCCATGTTTCTTGTATTTAAGTGGTCTTTCACTTTTCTGTGCTTCTTGTGCTATTTTGCAGGTCCCTGATTGGTGGGCTGTTGTGTATATGTATTGGTTGAAAAGGTCCTGAGGCTCTAAGTATCTCAATGCATCAATGTAATGCAAAATTTGTTCAGTTTCTGGATTCTAAATCCATCCTTGTACCTTAGTAACTTTTTGGCGCTGGTCATCTCACGTATTATCTTTTAGTTGGAATAAAATAGATATGAATTTTACATTTTCATTCATGCATGAACGAATTGTTGAGCCAAGTCTTGCCTTTCGATCTATGATATGTATGAGACGTTAAGTTAAATGCCGCTTGGGTCTTCTGTTGGCGGCTGCCTCGACAAAGAAGCCGAAAGAAGGCAATGATGGTTGTATTAGTCATGCGTGAAGGGTAAAGATTTGAGTAGGAGTGTTACAATTTCCTTTCCTGGCCCAATCGAACGAGCTGAGCCGTGAATTTTTCTTCACATCATTTACGAACTAGTAATGGGGTGCCCGGAGAAAAAGGTCAGCACATAAGTCCATCCTTCTTTTCCGTTTTACTCCATGGAACCACTTGCTTCAAGTTGCCATAGATACTTGCCTGTCTCATGTTCCAACAACAAATCAAACAACTTTCTCAAATGTTGTACAAAAATTAAAACAAAACAAGTTTATTGAACGAGGACTGGTATTGAAATTTAGAGAGGAATAGGTATAGATTGCCCAAAAAGCTTATTGAAATGGCACATTATTGTAATAGTCAATAGTAAAGCCAAAAAATATATATGCCTGTTAATGCTTCCCATAAATGTGAAATAAACGAATAAAACCTTGAAAAATAGGGCAAAATTGAGGTGGGCAGCAGGGCGCCTAAAACTTTCGAAAATTTTCTTTGGGGACACTTAATTCTAGACAGGTGCCTCCAATGGCAACCAAACCTTCCCCACCACACCCGTATGAGGCTAATTATATCACGAAATCTCCGCCCACCGTGGTACAAATAAATTTGACCGTAAATATCGGCAATGAAAGAATCAAAAACTTAAAATTTTATGACAAGATCAGTGCGTTGTGACCAATATTTAAATGCTTGGACATCACCCTCGAAGACAGAAAATATGTAATTAATGAAAATAA
>JBBYHM010375897.1:4137-17007 GCA_038381775.1 Adansonia rubrostipa
AGATTATGAAAACAAAAAGTTCTTCCTTTGTTTTTTTCCTTTTAATTGTTTATATGTACTAATAAAAGCCTTTCCATTGAATATAATAATCATTGAATATTATAATAAAAGCCTTTCCTTTGTTTATATATAATTTCTTCGGCCATTGAATATAATAATCATTTCAAAATTATTCTTCTAAATATTCAAAAAGAAAATTCATGAAATTAATCATGAAAAAAATGCCCAATTTCAGTGCCCCAATCAAGGCTTTCATTTGTAACCCCAATTTATTAGTACCAAAGTCTGCTTAATCATTTGAAAAGTGTGCACATGATTTCAATTTCAATGTCTCGCCAAACATGGAAAAAGAGTTATGTTTGCATGTTACTAAGGCAGGAAAATGGAATCAAGTTTGAAATGAATTGCCTAAGCTAATCACATTAAATTTGCATGCATTATTTATTGACAGCTGCTACAATAACAATAATTTTTATTAAAATAATTTATGTGTATGTTTTTTACTTGTATATAATATTATTCTTAATTAAATCATGGTTAGTGTTAAATTCTATTTTATTTAAATAGAATATTATATATTATATATTATATATTATGTAATATATAATAATGCTTAGTGTTAAAGGAAACTTTAAGGTGTTTAAGAAAATATTTAAATTTTCTTTAATTATTTTATTTTGAAATAAACTGTTATATTTTTTATTACATGCAAATAAATCTTTATTCTTTGCTTTGTATTCAAATCAACTTTTATTTGAAATGAAAAAAATAATTTTATTTATAAACTTAATTAAATATAAATTAAAGATTAAGACTACTTAAATTTAATAAAAATATAAAAATTTATTTAAATAAAGTGATAAATTTTAAATCTTTTTTATTATTTTAATTTTTTATTAAAAATTCCTAACTGTTATTGTCTTTCTCAAAACCCAAATTAATGCCAATTATAAATTATTATTTATATATACACATATATATGTATATATATTTCACCAAATAAACTAATAATTATTTATTTATTTTTTTTGCATTTTTAAATTTTGCAACTCATTCTTTACCTATCACATGTAACACACTAATACATTTATATTACCCAATTGTAGGAATGTGGAAAATAAAATAATAGTAAAAAAAGGGAAAAAAAAGGAAATTGAAAAGACTTAAAAATAATTAAGCCAATCCAATCGAATATCTTTTGATGTAAGCAATCCATTGAGCTAAGAATATACGTACCCACCAAATCTATTTTTTGAGATTTTATACAGTAGTTAGCAATGATCAATGTTTCTCCTTCTGTCACTAACTTCGTCAAATGACTAAACTACCTACCAGAAATAATTTCAAATCAAAAATTAAAAATGTTATTTTACCATCTACCCCTCCATACAAATTAAATGATTGTACTCATAAAGATAGGAAAAATCAAATCAAAACAAAGTTATAGACCTTTTGAAAAATTAAAATAAAAATACTTTAATTTACATCAAATTGTGTTCATTGGAGTTTCATAAGCGACGGACTCAAAGTTCGGACTTTGCTTTTTATGTTTCGAATTGATTCGGTCTGAAAGTTTTTTATTAAAGTATTATTTTTTATTTAAATTTAATTATAAAATATATAAATATTAATTTAAAAATAATTTATTAATATTTTTTAATAATAGTAAATAGTGATTTGAGTTTATAAGTCAGATTAAACAAAAAATAAGGTTAGATTTAGATTTAGATTTTAAATTTTTTTTTAATCATAACTCGATTAGACTTAGATTCATCTCACAAAATTAGCAAAAGTAAGAGTTAATTTTATATAGACTAATGCAATTTTTTTAATTCAAAAATGAATTAAGAGTTTATTATATGTTTTATTTTTAATTGTTTTATAAAATATGTGTCATTTTTTTTAATGTATTATTATAAATTTAATGTCCATGAATATGATGAACTCTTCGGAAGCAAAGCCAATCACTTTCCAACACACCCCATTAAACAAGAGACATTTCGAAACCCCACTTCTAAGCTCAAAAATTAAATTAAAGTTGCCTTTTTTTTTTTTTTCTTGTTAGATTATTTTTCTATTATTATTTAAATTTTTATATGGACAGTTTCGTGAGCCAACCAACTATAGTATACATTCAGCTTGGTAAAAATACATCTAAAATAAATTGAAAATAAATACAATCTTATATCTGTTTAATCTTTGTTATATGTAATTATGGACCATAATAGAACGAGTAAGAAAGTTGAAAACAATAACAATAGCTCACTCGTGCCCTATCTAATTAATACATGTAAGTAATCACTACATACTCATGCTGATGTTGAGGCATAAAAATCTATACTAATTACCAACCAAAAAATTCATATAAATTATAATGCCAAATTATATAACAAGAATATTAATTTTTTTAAATAATATATTTTTTTATGAAAATTTTCCTTTTTTCTTTAAAAATAACTATCTACTTTTCCTTGAAGAGTACTTATAAATAACTTCTATCTCTAAAAATAAATTGGCACAATTTTTTGGCACTGACAACTTGGATATATAGATTTCTAGTTAACTATAACTTAATGCTATGTAAATAACACAGTGCTTTAGGACACTCTTTAAGGTGGATACTACATGTAGTAATAAGATCATATTAATTATATTAAAAAATTGGTAATACTATTCATTATTTTGAATGCTTTAAATGAAAATATTATTACCTACAATAACTTAAACTTTAAAGTACTCGTTAAGAAAATCCCGAGCATAATGACTAAAAAAATGACTGTCCCCATGAAACTAACTCATATGCTTTGGTCTCATACGTTAGCGACAGAATGATGAATCTCTTAAGTTTTTGCACATTCAATTAATAGATTATCAGAAAACAATATACTCTCTCATTCAAATCATTCTTCTTTATTCACCTAATTTAAGAAAAGCTCGTTAAAAAGATAGGTTTTGTTAATTAACCCCACATAATTTGAAAGTTGTACCTTTTTACACTAAAATAGGTAATTTTGTACACACCATTTACCTACGAGAATATTATTTGTAATATTCTTAGAAACCAACTGCTTTTGTGTAGTCTTTGATTTTTTTTATTTCATCTTTTATATTCGAAATAACATCAAAATATGATAAATATTTTTTTTTACAAATATTGAGGAATAATAATAATAATTAAATGACATCAGGTTAGGTCAAGAGTACGGAGATTGACCAATAAGATCCAGTTCCCATGTCATCATTCGAACACAGTAGTTGACCACGTGACCAAGAAAAAAGAAAAAAATGAAAAAGAATATGTTCAAGTCTTTCTTTTGGTTGCGTCAAGGTTGTCATAATTTTCAGTTTCGACTTTGTCTGAAAATCTCCATTCCCTTTGGGTTTTTGATTTTGCCAAGGCACAACGATACAAACCAAGACAACCAACGGTACCCTCTCCGTTGGCTTTTCTTTTACCGAAAATATCCTTCCTCCTGGCTACGCCATTGAAAAGGGAGGGGTAGATTGTGCTGCCGACAGTTAAAAAATATAAAATCAGTGATTATCATTAAGACCGTACACGTGGTCCCATTCAAAGCTTTGGACGGTTATGATGGGGCTCACCATCACCTCACCAAAGTTGCGGGTCTTGAATCTTTGATGATTCCAATCAAGAGATATGATTGAGTTTAACAGTGCGAACGAGAGCATTATACGAAGCCCATGATTGTGACACGTGCCTCGATTACTGAACCACCGAATTATGTGCGACACACCCAAAGCCTTCCTGCCTAGTTGTAAAAAAATAATTTCATTAAAACACACTTTTTGTTTTCTTTTAATGGTAATATAGCACTGTACCACTATTTAAATTATGATCATTAATTAATATTGTGGTCCAATTTTCTACTACTATTTTGGAGCAAACTTTTTTTAAAATTTTCTTAAAAATAAATAAACAATCATAATTGATTAATATAAATTGTTTATAATGTGACACCTATTATTTTGAAGAGTGAATTTTATAAAATTTTGTAATGCATGATGATTCTAATTGGATAATGCAAATCTAAGAGTTGACTATAACTAAATTAATTCGAAAAAAAATTATTAAATCTGACAAATAAAATAAGTCAAATGATAAATATTTTTTAAGATATAATAAAATATAAAAAAATGTTTATTAGTCTCAAAATAAAGTAATATTTAAAAAAGATAAACATAATTAATATGTTATTTTTAATTTTTTTAAAATAATATATTAAATATAATTTTTTTAAAATAATAATAAAATAAATTCTCATACTTACAACACCTGTTAATTGAACTCATATAAAAATATAATTTTAAATATATATATATAATAATTTTCAATCTATTTATAAAATTAAAAAACTTTCACGCTTATTATATGAAACCGAACTTTGACATAAAAAGAATGAGCTGTGATCGACAATCAAAACTTTATAAACTATCGAGTTGGAAAAACAATAAAAATCCTACTTTGAATAATCAAATTGCTATTTTTTTCTGCTATATCTTTGTTTATCTGTTAATTATTTATAATTATGTTTATTTTGAGAACATTTGACCTTCAATTTGAAATGACTGAGCACTTTTATTGTCGACGTTGAGCTTTTCCTTGGACAATGTCAGTCCAAAATTACAGAAATGATAGAAAGTGCAGTTTTATTATTATT
Source organism: Adansonia rubrostipa (assembly GCA_038381775.1). NCBI lineage: Eukaryota > Viridiplantae > Streptophyta > Magnoliopsida > Malvales > Malvaceae > Adansonia > Adansonia rubrostipa. The sequence continues at coordinate 8,817 of JBBYHM010375897.1, forward strand.
ATTATTATTATTATTATTATTTGAAATGCAAAGGTTCAAATGAATTTTGTTTTCTTGCCCACCCACCGATTATCGTTCTGTAATTAACAATTTAGTTTAATAATTTACTGAAAAAAATAATATTTACTTATAATTCAGATTGTAAGCAAACAAATTACCTTTTTGCTAGCATGTAAAAAAAATGTAATAATATACTCAAAACAAAGGGAAAGAAACGAAAACAAAAATCTAAAGAAAAGTATTGTAAGTATCCCACGTTATTTATTTATGTTTTATGGCAATAAAATTGGCATAATTTATGTAGCGGTCCACGACCATATAAATTTACACTTTAGGAATGCATCGTAAACGCACATTAATTAATTAATTTTTACAGTTAGCGTTCACGTTGCTCGCTAGCTGCATTATCTTTAAGAAACCTCTCCCTGTCAAAGCCCTACACTATGTTATATTATATTAAGATTGGAAATATAAAATAAAAACTTGCTTAATTTTCTCCGATTCAAAGTCAAAACACCATGTGTATAAAATAGATCTCATAATATATATATGTATATATATCTATACACATAGTAGCATAGCTTTAGCACGTGATATTATTTTAGTAAATTTTATGTTAATAAAAATTAATGTTATAATGGTTTTAATTAGAAATGAGAAGTTGTGATTCGTTAACAATGTTAGTTATGTACTTGTATTTGTTTAAGAACGATGCAACTTACTGGAATTCATACCAATCCCGTAATTATTGTCAAACTTTGAACATCAATGCCAAGAATAAATTTGGCTCTTTTTTTTTTTTCTAAAAAAAATTATAATCCATGAATATATACTAAAAAATTCCTCATAATGTTTGATATTTGTCATTGCATTTTAGGTTCCCTTTTGATTATAACAATATTAATTAAAAAAATAAAACTACCAAAAACAATGATGGAGAAAGACTATATAAGATCAATCTTATCAGACATTGTTATGGAGGTTGGTAATGGGTGGTGAAAATTCAAAGATAATGAGCACTTCAATGAGTGGAAACCAAGAATAAAAGAAAGGAAAGAAAAAAGAAAAGAAAAGAAAAGGCTTAAGTATGATGAGAAATAGCATTGAAAGAGGCAAAGATTCTTGTATAAAGAGAGTGCCATCTTATACTAATCATTATATTTCTTTTTCTTTTAACCAAGCAAAAAATGAGTGGAGTGAGTGAAATTAACAAAGTCCTTGAAACCTAACCATACGCTGAGAAAAATAGAGAGAAAGAGAGAGAAGATTAGTAGCTTAGTTTGGTGAGCAGTCAGCATTAACAAATAAGTCTTGCCGACAGGAAATTCTGTCTCTCCACTAAATCTTAGTAATTAATTAGAAGATGACCCCAAAGAGTGAGTGGTAAAGAAAAAAAACAAAACAAGAAATTTACTTTATTCGAGATCTTTTTTCTCACCTTTTTTCTAGGTTTTTTAACTGCTGATGGAGATTGTGCAATGGGTGAATCTAATTCCATCGAGGCATTCAGCCAAAAGAGAGAGTTTCAAAGTTCAAAGTGCTTTTTTAAGGAGGAAAAAAAGGTATGGAAAGCCGATGGTTGTTTCTTGAAAAATCTATCTTTGGTTTTCCATCAAAGGGTTGCAACATGGAACAGTGATTGATTAGCTTTAACGTAAGTGGAAGAAAGTACTAAAATGGTTGATGACCAGCCATTGTCAAATCCACCAGAGAAAGATAACTATTATCCAGTACACTGCAATACTCACGAATAACAAATCTTGCTTTTTCATTGGCGTAGTACATGATAAGGTTGATAAAGATGGGAAAAATCTCATCTTAGAAGTTGTGCAGTACTATAGCTTTAATTTGTAGTTTTAACATAGCATAGATGAAGCATGAGGAACATTGTAGGATCAGTCTTCAAGTGTTGGGCATTTTCTGTGCCATTTCATGCCGACAATCTTCCTTTGCTTTGGGGTCCTCTTTAAGACCTCTCTCGCGATCATAGGGGGAAGAGGGGGGGGAGCATTAGCCAATGAGTCTGCATGAACATCATGAGCTTTAGAATGTTTAAAAGATAAGTTACCCTCCCCCAAAGATGATTTGATGGGAAAAACCTGATCTCTTCTACTAGAACAAACCAAAGCTTGGAAAATGACTTCCACTTTCTTTCATGGTGGGGTTCCAATCTCCCAAAGACAAAAGAACAACAGAAGAGATGTAAGATGAGATGGTGGAAAAAAAAAGCAGTTAGAAGTCGTCCAGCTCGAAAGGCCCTGGTCTCAGGTCCTTCCGAGGTTGCTGACCCACGTCCTGAAACACGGTTCGCCATCCACCCAACAGGCTCGGAGGAACCTCTTGCGAAAAGAGACACACTGCCAAAAAAAACTTTACGTCCTCGGGTCCTTCAGCAAAATTCCTCAACCATGGTCCGAAAATACTAACGCCCAACCATCTTATGGTGGTCTCTCCGGTCCAACAATATCTTTCTGGCATGCTTCTGCCAACCGAAAAAAAATAAAAAAGAAGACATTTATCATAATTTTCTTCAAGTTTCTTGATCACTTCAACTTACAATAATTGATTTTACCAAAGTTTTTGGACATATGTTTCAATAGTTTAATGTTCTCCAAGAAATAACTATATATCCAAAGAAGAAATGAGCCTATCCAAACATTTCTGATAAAAATGAACTTAAACCAACTACTTTAAGAGAAGTAGGGAGTGTATTTCGGATCTGATTTATGTTTTCAACCTGTCAAAACGATTGATTGCATCACAAGTCACAAAAACTAAAAACAGTGCACACAGACAGAGAAGGTTCTTATCGAGTTTTGGTACCTCCCGAGGTAACAGATACAGCACGGTCCAGACGAACAATTACCTATTTTGGCTAAGAACGAATCAACTTCGGTTTGCAGAAAAACCCTTTAGATGGGTATATTGAGGACCAGCAGCAGCCAAATTCGAGTTCCCGAAAACCAGAAAATAGTGAAAGTTGTTTCAACAAAATCTCCCCAATCATTTTATCATAGATCAAAAGGGAAAATGATATCCTTATTGGACATGTGTGAAAGCTACAAAGACAACGTCGATCACGCTTGTTTGGAAAGAAAATAAGATGATCATGCAAAGGATCCACACTTCAAATAATATTCAAATCAAGGGACCAGCTGTACAATATATCAAATACACAAGTTCAGTTGGAACTTGAAACTTAAAAATCTAAATAAAGAAACCATATGACAAACTTTGTCAGACAGAAAAGTAATTGTGTTCAGAATATTAAAGAGAAACTGCTTTTCCGGATTCTTATGAACACAAATGAGGGCTCATAAGCCTTAAAGTAAGATTGCAAATGGCATAGAGAAAATTTAAGTAAATAATATCGTCTACACACACATGCATTGCAGTCCAAAGCCTATATTGCGAGTTCCATAAACAAAAAAGCACATACGGAAGGTCGCATACAACCCAAATGAGATTATACAACTTCCAATATTACTCAAGGTAACAGCATATGGTGCATTAGTGCTTTATGTTCAAAGAATGACTTGTTTATGAACTTCCAAAAGAATATAGAGTCCAGATATGTTCATGAAAACGAAAAAGAGAAATCATAAATCTTTCCCCTTTATAGATATTATTTTTTATAAAAAATGCTAGAGGAAAAAAAAAATCAAAATGTTCTTCCTGTTCTATAACTTCTATTCATGCAGCAATCTATATCTTTACGAACAAGAAGACTCTTTTTTTCCTGCAAATCCAAAAGCCCCAAAAATCATGCTAGGGTAAAAGATGGGGAAAATGCCCAAACTGTGAGGCCCAGCAGTGGTAGAAATACAATATTCAATCCCAATCAATGCCCTGTTCCTCCCACCTGACTCTCCCAAAATCTTTCACTAAGTAAGCTAGTACAAAATGGAAAACAAGAAGTAGTAGAAAGAATTCAAAAAATTCTACAATTTATAAAGAAATGAGGGGAAAAAAGGGAAAAAAGAAAAGTTACACTGAAGATGTTTCAACAAGAACCTCATTTAGCACATCGTCCTCACCGTTTGCCAATGCGAAAAGCTCTGCATCCTTCTCTTCGTAGCTGGAAAAATCCTTCCTTTCGAGCTTCGAGTGTGCTGCTATAAATAACAACTTCTGAGCCCTCTCCATGGCTACCCTTGAATGACCATGTGCGCCTACCCATCTCAACAAAGACTGACTGCATTTGAATCCGCATGAAGTTGCATGCAGGAAAATAAGCCTAACTGCAACTTTCCCTAGGGACTTGAACTCAGTAAGGTAAGTTTCCCAAACAAGCCTACTGCTTTGGGGATTAGCAAGTTTCATCTTCCCGGTGACTGGATCTCTCTCCTTCATCTGCACAGCTCGAGCGTATACCGGATCAAGCCCTTCTGTTCTCCATTTCATGAGTTCCATAAGAGCAATATGAGCCTCCTCCCTAGATACAAGCCTGGTTATCAGCTTATCAACATCCTTTTCTTGCTCAAGTGTCAAGCATTTGAACGGGGGAAGGTACTTCCCACTCATGTCTTTAATCAAATAAAGTGGATCAAGTACATATGCAGCAGCCCAAGCTGGGTGGTAGTTCTTCTTGAACCGCCTTTCGAACACTTTCTCTACTGGTCCTTCTGCAATGTGAAATTTTGAACACCAATCCTTCACCTTGGTTCTAAGATCATCCCAAAGTGGCAGGCATTGCCCAACTAGTGGTCTTTCAGTCTCAATCATTTGAGCCATTTCCTTGACCAATTTAACCAATGAATGCACCGCCTCTAAGTCAGTCCAAAACCCCATATCTCGAATCATCTCTGCAACTTCCCTGGCAATTGAATCTTCCATGGACACCATCTTATATGTTTCGTCAAGCAAAACCAAATGAAGTGCCCGAGCAGAGTTCAATATATCTTCAATCGTTGTATACATAGGTCCAAAATTAAAGCTCTCTTGATCACGCAAGGGCACTCTCAATAACCCGGCACTCCCACACTCCTGCAGCTGATACTTTTCAAAGCTACTTCGAATTTGACTCGTAATATTTATAAAATTTGCAAGCTTTAAGGCATTATCAGTCACTGTCTTGAACAAAGGAAGCTCCTTGCTGAAGTCCTTAATCAAACTATTAAAACCCTGAAACTGACAAGGAAGATTAACCATCCAATGATGCTGATTCTCCAAATTCCTCAATGCTTTAGCCTTAAACTTATCGGCAACAATCCCTGCACACTGATGCACACCATTCCCACAAATTCCAGTTACCGTCTCCCACAGCACTTCCTCTGCATATTTAGAAGGAACTGAACCACTAAGAAAAACTGCCCTTCTATACAAACTAGTCCCATTAGGCAAATTCACACTCAAGTTCACCAAGCTTTGTTCCCCACTAGCAACTCTCCTACCTTTCCACCCATCAGATGCAACTTGAAAGAACATAGCATCTCTAATCCTTGCCTCGGATTCAGCTTTCACTTCCTCGAACTTAACATCCAATCTACTCCCAGCAATCTCCCTCCTCGAAACGGGTGGCAACCCAACCTGATTAAGGAAAGCTCTAAACTTTGGATGTTCAAGACTCGAAAATGAAACCGAACCACAACACTCATAAATCCAATCAGATAAAATATCAACTGCACACTCAATCTGGGACTTGCTTAAAGTTGGCCCGGGTGAAGTTTTTGGAGTTTTTAGCTTCTTTACACTATCTTCTAACATGGCCAAAGCACCCAAATCCTCTTTCCCTCCAGACAAAACTAAATGATGCTGATGTTGTGGCGCCAAACTTCCACCACTCGCTGTCACAACCACCCCTGTCGACGGCGAGTAAGCTAACTCCCCAGGAAACCTTGAAGGATCAACAATAGTCAATGGAGTAGCCTGATAAGAACAACCCGAACCTGAAGCCGAGGCAGCAAGGACCCCGCCAGTAGCAGTTACCGTAACCGAAGAAGAACTTCGTTTTCTATTACTTTGAGTAGCGGTTGCTGCCGCCACCGTTGTCGGAGATGGAGAAACAGAAGAAATGGGCTTAACAAGGGAATTAAAGTTGGGACAGGTTCCCCTCTTTAGATGTTCTGAAGCTGTTCTTGAAGGATTTGACGCTGAGAATACAGCGTCGCACAAAGAGCATCGGAGCTTTACAGCTTTGGGGAGTCCGGTATCAGTGTTATGAACGAGCATGGGCTCGAGATGAGCCCAATACCAAGCTCCTTTACCTTTAATGGCCTTTGTTCGCACCATGACTAACCCTTCGTACCTTTTGTGTACGGCCTTGGCTGTTAACTCGTCGGCTGAGACAGATTCCACTGGAGTCGTTGTTGTATTAGTCGTGGCAGCCATTGCAGAGGGATTTGAATGAAAACAATGGAAAATTCGGCAACTCTTTTCGAAGTTTCAATGAAGGATTCTGCTTCTTGTCTTTGTTGCTGTTGATTTCGTCGTTGTTCTTGTCATCATTTTCTTCTTCTCCTAGTTCCCGTGGATTATATGAACGACCACGTTTTATGGTTTCTCGCATTTAGCCGGGAAAATCCGCCGGCGCTGGCCGGATCTTGATTTCCCGGCGACTTCCCATGCAGAGTTTTTTTTATTTTCCAACTTTTTTTTTATTGGGTCCGTTTTATTTTTAGCAGAAGAAATTTCAAAGCCAGAAAGAGAGGGGTAAGGCAGAAATGAAGCAAGGAGACGTGAGATCGAGAAAGTAATGTATCGACGCGCTGGCACGCACTGCCGAGGTGAGCGTGGGGGAAATGGGAAAGAGGCCATGGCATGTTGATGGAAGCCGGTGCAAATTGAGGTAACACCAAAGTCCCACGTACGGAAATATTTACTACCTGACACTGGTTGTCACGAACAGGTGATTGGGAGAGTCCAATAAACGCGCCTCAGAAAGGTCCTAGTTTTTGTTTTGGTATCGCTTTCATATTTTTTTGGCCTTTAATTTAAATTTCTTTTTTTTTTCATTGTTTTTATTATTTTCCATCCAATTTTCTTTCTCTTTTGTGTGGCTTGCTGGGGTCTTTTGTTTATCTCGCCTGTTTCCTTCTATTCCTCTCTACGTTGGAATTTTTAATTTTATTTTTAAAAAAATTTAAAAATAAAATTGATTTTAATCAACCTGACCCGACTTGAGCTATATTGTGTTTCCTTTTGTGGCCTATTCTATGGGTGTGGACATAACTAGAGTTACCTAGGAATTTAATTAATTCCTTTCCTCTCTCATAAACCAATTTTCCTTTGGAGACAAAAATGAGATGGGGAGGCACAATTTACCGAATAAATCCATTAAATTCAAATTTAGTTTATTTGATTTTATTTAATTAGATCATATAATTTTAATATATTTATTGGATTAATTTATGATTTTTATTTTTAAATTAAATTGATTGAATAAATTCACTTAATTAAAAAATAAATTATATTATTTTTATTCCATTTGATTAGTTTGGCTTTTAGGATTTTAACATTACCCAACCCAATATGAGAGAGTAAATGAAATAATGGATCGTACCAAATTATTGTAGTTCAGTTAGTTTGATTTTTTACTCATATTTTGATTAATTTGATCTGTTAATTTATTCGATTTTTTAAAATTTTAAAATTAAATTGATTAAATACTCATTTAAAAATAATAAATTTAATCGAATTAACTTATATATTTAAATTTAAATTTTGATATCTGTAATTCTTTCTTTAAACATCCAAAAGAAATAAAGAATTGACATAAAAAAAGCTACACCACATACCCTGTACAAAATACAAACAAGGCTTGGAAACTATGGTTTTGATTTGATTACCCCTTAACTTATCGATGAAAAGTGCAGCCACTTAATTTTTTTTAAAAAAGAAAAAAGACAAGAAATTCAGCATTAGCATTTTTTACCTCTTAATAATAATAATCTCCATCTTCTTTTATTCTCCAACCTAATAATTTTGTACATCAAATCATGGCTTAATACATTCTCTTAAACTAATATCATCATGGTAATGGTCATAGTCCTCGTGGATGCATCATTCCATTTAAGAATGTGATCTACACCTTAAAATAATGTATTACTAACATCAATGTGTTCCATTTACAATATATTTTTATATCCCTCCAATTGGGCCAACAACTGGAAAAAATAACAATTATTAAAATTATTTTTTGAACAAAAGGGGTCTTTATATATATATATATATATATATATAATCTTATGGG
>JBBYHM010375927.1:0-17005 GCA_038381775.1 Adansonia rubrostipa
TAATTTTGAGAAAATTAAAGTTAATTTTCTGAAAAAAATATTTACATAATACCTTATAGATTTGGTAATATTTTTATGTAAATATGTAATATTTATGTGTATATTCAATAATGTTTGTATGTATAAATTACATATAAACATTATCTTCAAAGATTTCTTACACAAACAGATTACATATAACACAAATTACATATAAACATTATGCAAATCATAATATTTATGTGCAATTTTTGTAATATTTAGTTGTAATTTTATCAACTAATAAAACTTATAAATTTATCAAAAAAATTATTTTTTTCTCAATATAATATAATTATTACTAATATATCCAAATAAATTATTAAACTAAAAAAATATGAAATTTTTTTTCACTTGAAAAATTACTACAAAAATTAATTTCTCACATATAAAATATATATAATAAAGAATAAAAAATAATTTCTAGAAAATCTTTATTAATTTTCTAAAAAAATATTTTACATACATACATTACAGATTTGGTAATATTTGTATGTAAATCTATAATGTTTGTATGTGAATTCAGTAATGTTTGTATGTAATAAATTATACACATATATTACCTTCAAAGATTCTTTACACAAATACATTACATGTAACACAAATTACATATAAATATTATATAAATTGTAATATTTATATGTAATTTTTGTAATGTTTAGTTGTAATGACCAACTAATAAAAATTATAAATTTAATCAAAAAATTAATTTTTTTAATATAAAATAATTATTACTAATACACCAAAATAAATTATTAAACTAAAAAAATATAAAACTTTTTTACTTCAAAAATTACTACAGAAATTAATTTCTTATACATATAATATATTTAATAAATAACAAAAAATAATTTCTAAAAAATTATAGTTAATTTTCTTAAAAAAATATTTTACATATATATATTATAGAAAAGATAATATTTTTATGTAAATCTGTAATATTCATATGTAAATTTGATAATATTTGTAGATAACAAATTACATATATACATTATATTCCAAGATTCTTTAACAAATACATTACATATAAAACAAATTACATAAAAATATTTAAGACGTATTTATATTACATATGGTAATAAATGTATGTTATAGATAAGATAATTAATATAACTATAATATTTTCTGATATAGTACTTCTTATTATCTGTTGAATATATATTTATGTAACTTATAAAATTTTTGTGTAAATGTAATAAATTTATGTGTTATAGCTTTTATTATCTTTTATCATAATTTTTATAAGTAAATAATATTTATGTGTAATTATAAAAAAATATGTAATACTTATTCACATTACCTTTGATAATATACATGTGTAATAAAAAATATAATTTATGTAATTACAATATTTTACGTGGTACTATTTTTTATTATCTAATTGTAATAAATTTTTGTAACTTACAAAATTTTTATGTAAATGTAATAAATTTGTGTATTATAATTTTTATTATCTTTTTTCATAATTTATGTACGTAAAGAATGTATATGTGTAATTATAATAAAAAAATGTAATATTAAGTTATATTATCAATCATAATAATTTATGTAATAAATAATATAAATTATGTAACTATAATATTTATTGATAATTTTAAATTTTTTTAATAACAATAATTTATATAACTTATAATATATTTATGTAATTATAATAATTTTATATATTATTATATAATAATATATGTAAAAAATCAAAAATAAAAAGAAAACAACCCGCTGGGCCTCATGGGAACCGCTCATTCAGGAGCGTTCTCCAAAAGCCCCCATTAGATTTATTGACCGAAGCAATCAGCATTGTTTCTGTGCATCTTACTTTTTTATATTGGTGTGTTTTAGTACGATGTTTTAAATTTATTGATATTTTTAAATATCTTTATATACTTATAACATACAAACATATATATATATATATATAATAAAATTGATTGAGTTTATTACTCTCAACCTATTGAGTTTAAAATTTTTAAATATACTTATAGTATATATATATATATATTAACTAAAATCAAATTATTGTTGTAAATGATTTTTAATTTTTTATAAAATTGTTTTTAATTTAACAACCATTATGTCATTAAAATGTAATTATCAATTATTATAATTTAATTTTTTATTTACAATTTTTATATTAAAAATAAAATTTCACATGCATTTGCATGTGCCTTACAACTTAGTATTTATAGTATATTTTCAAGTTCTTTAATAAAATATATATTATATAAATGTACAAATATATATTTATATACAAATATAAATTTTAAAAATATAAATATTTAATATTCAAAATTTTTAAATATTCAATAAATAAATATAAAATATTTAAAAATATATAATAATTTATTATTAATTATGGTTTCTAACTTTATCCAAGTGCAATCATAATTTTCAAAAATATTTATCCCAGTTTTTTTTAACTTTATATTTAATTAATCTAATGTATTTCCTTAATTTTCAAATATATATTTTAATAGTTTGTGACCCATGTGATGCATTGATTAATTTTACTTATTTAAATATGCATTAACATGCAAATTAATATTTTCTTTAAAATTATATATGAAATTTTATATTTATAATATAAATATATATATCATGTAACATGTTATAAGAAAATAAAAAATTTTAATATTACAATCCATTTTACAAAATTTAAAAAAGAAAAAAAGAAAAAAAAGGAGATATTAAATATGTATGAAAAAGCAAAAAAGAATTGATACCATAAAACATTATTTTTTAGAATAAGAACATATAAATATTTTATGCTATAATCAATTAAATAATAAAAAAATTCACATATTTTAATACATTACTTTAATGTTCAAATACTAAGAAAGAAATATCGATTGTGTGTGAAATATGTAATAAACATAAAAGAATTATATAAAATAATGTCAAAAATAAAACCATCAAAGTCAATAAATGACAAAATTATAAAAAAACATTGTCTTAAAGAAAAGTTACATACTGAAACAATAAAATATGTAATAGATATTATCATTTATAAATTTAAAATGATATTTGTTTTCTTTAGATTTAAAAAGAAAGTAATGATAAGACATTGAAAATTTAGCAAGAATTTTTTTTAATTATTATAATAATAATAATAATAATAATAATAAATCATTTAATTTGATTTCAAATTTAACATGCTTTTTTACTTGGATTTGATTATTTAGTTAAAGAATTTTTATCTTATATCATTATCTTCTTATTCTACTTAATTCCAATTTAAAATAAGATATACACACCACAAAATTTTCAATATTTCAATTCATTTATCAAGTAAGCATGTATCATCATTAAAAAAAATAGATACTTTTGCCATATGAGCAATCATGCATCTACTATAATTTATTAGTGGTGATTATTGATTAAGAAACTTAAATATTCTTTATTTAATTTATTATTATAATTTAATTTTGATTTTTATGCAATATGTATTATTAATAATTTTTCTAAATGAGTTTGGTGTTATAAGCTAAGGAACACTAACTCAATTAAAAAATTATATCAAAACAAAATAATAAAACAAAAAACATATATTTATAAGGTTATAATGGCAATTTATTTAAAAAAATAAAAGTTATATTAATTTATTAACTAATTCTTTTTTTTTACTCTTCTAAAAAATTGTAAATGTAGTTATTTCAAAAAATTTTCCATTGCTCTTTATTTTTCTCTCTTCTAATTATCCACTTTTTTATATATTACTTAATTATTTATTAATTTCACTCACATAATGAGTATACGTAAGATTAATTTTTTAATTAAATTAGTATCATTGACTCGTGATATACTAAATTGATTAAAAATTTTATAACAGTATATAGATAAGTTATTTGTTTAATGGTGAAGTTATTTGTTCGATTAGCTTATACATATTTGTTTCAAAGTTTTTTAACAAATAAAAATTTTATATAAATTTAATTATAAAAATATTTTTTATTATTTATTTTTTAATCTTACAAAGCTTTGGACAAATATTTTTTTTATTAACTATATAAACTTGACCTAATCAAATTAGACTCGATCCACAAACAATTATTTCAATTACGAGGTGACAGTGAAAAGGATTTGTACTATAATCAAGTCTTGGGTACTTATATTAGGTTATAAAAATTACTATATGGTTTAGATTCATGTGTTTGTCTTTCCAAGAAGATGAGTTATTGTTGGGTTGGAAAAAAAAAAGAAAAAAAGAAAGAATTGAAGGATAATTAGAACTAAAGGTCAAAAGTTGGAAGTAAATTTGAATTTTGGGCCATTTAAGGTTTACTGTTTGGGCGTATTAATTGACGGATTACAGCCTTAATTAAGTGTTAAAATCAGGCAGCTTCGGCTGCCGGTTTTTTAGCGGTGGGCCGTGGGGGAAGAACGAGTGATTGGAACAGTAGGAAGTAGAAATAAAAAAAATGAGAAGAATTTTGGGCTGTTGTATAATGCGCATCCTTGATCAAATCGACAATTGAAGGGTCATTCGTGATCCGATCAAGTTGATTTTTTTAAAAGCAAAAAGAAAGTTTGGAGATACTGATTTTGAATGTTCAGATTGGTTATTTAAACATTGTAATTTTTTATTTCAAGTTTAAACTAGATTTATTTGTAGATTAGGCTGGATCGAATTCAGATCGGCTTTAAGTGTGGTATCAACATTAAATATGCTTCTCTAAGTCTAACTCGGCCTGAAATATGAGTTTCGAATTTTGTTCAAACCCGTCCATATTTATAAATAGATAGTCCAAACCCGTTTAGACTCACTCATATTATATTTTTTTATAATTTATATTTTAAAAAATATATTTTGTTTAAAATTTAATTTTTACTAATTTAATAATTTTTTTTATTAAGTTTATAAATATTAAATAATTTAACTTAGTTTTTAAAGTTTACAATATAATATTATATATATGTATTGTTTATATGACAAAAATTATATAATACATAAAATATAAAATAAATATATAATATAATAGTAAAATAAGCCGAGTCGGGTCGGGCTCGAGCTTTGAAAGTTGAACCCAAGGCTCGGCTTATTTTTTAATCGGGCCTAATTTTTTTGTCCAATCCTGTTTTTCGAGTCTAATATATTTGTTAAAATCCTCTCAGATATCGGACGGACCTTCGGGCTTGGGCTTATAAGTCTAGTCCAATAAGTTTTCATTTTTTTAGTGGAACTCTTAATTTTCTCTCTTTGAATTGTGAGATCATTTGTTTGGGAACTAAAAATAGAATTTGTTTATTCATTTTAATAGTTGAGAATCTTGATCTTGTAATAATAATTTGCTAGTAGTAAAGTATTTTTTGTTTTGAATCTCAAGTTGCGTAATTTTTAATGAAATTATGATTTTATAATCATAATTTATAATTAAATCAAACTTATCAAATTGAATAAATAATTCAAATTTTTAAACATATTTACTTTTATACCCAAAAGTTTTATAATTTAAATAAACAGCATTGACTGCGAATAACAAGTTTTCATCAAACAGTATGGCGATAAAAGAAGTAAAGATTAATATATACCAAAAAAAAAAAAAAACCAAAGAAAGTAGGATTCTTATTCTATCCTGAAAGTCTCTAATGTCAATGTTGACTCTCTATCTTTTGCTTTTCTTTTGTTTGGACTTTTTATTTTGATTAAAACTTTTTGATAAAAAAACCTACCTTTTAAGGGGAAAAAACAAGTAATTCAAGTGGTTCTTGGGAATAGATTCGAAAACTTTCTAATATATAATAATAATAATAATAATAATAATAATTGAATGAAAAGTGGTTATCGTGCAAACAATTCTATTTTTAATTGTGCGTATATATGTATATATATATTGATAGTAAGCATCTTTTAAGTTTTATCCGAATTTAAATTTTTTTCAAACAAGTGTAAGAATGCATTCCCTCATATTAATTCGATATATTTAAATTTCATATTTTTGAGTGCTCTCCACAAAGATTGAATATTGGATGAAAAGATAAGTCATAAAAGCAATTAAGTATAATAAAACTAGTGTAGCACATTTCTAATAAGACTTTATATTTGATGTATTATTATTGTATAAATTTATATACTGATAATGAACCAAATCATGATAACTCATTAATAAATAAATATAAAATTTTAAAAATCTTTGAAATAAATACATATAATTATACTTTTTAATAAGCAGCGTCATGTGGTTTATTATGAATATATAGATCCATACATTATTTCTCTTTCGTAGCCCTTTATAATAGAATAAAAATATCTATTTTTCTTGAATTTAGTAGCAAATAGAACTATCCCTAGGCTAGTCGATCCAAGTCAGGCTTGATTGGTAAAATATTTGTTTGTTCGAGGTTTAGTCTGGCTCAACGAGTTTTAAAAACTTGAATTATTATTAAAAATATAAAATATTTTTAAAATATTTATATTTTTTATAATTAAATTTAAATTATTTTTTTGTTTGTTAAACAATCATCATTATCAAGCGGATGTGAACCTAAAATATCCATCTAAGGCCTATTCTTATTTTAACCAAATAGGCAATTCGGTCTTTCAACAAATGTAGTAGTAACTAGTAAGTCTCATCTAGCCTATTAATATTATGACCATTGACCAAGCTAATCATGTCTTCATATTTTAGAAACAATATCCGGTGAGGATGTTCCAAGGTAGCTTCGGAGGAGCCCAGGACATGATCGATCCCAGCAAGGTTCATAGAGACATTCTTTTGCGAAACAACTCAAAGGCATCTTCCATGGAAATGACACCGTCTGGCATGGCTGATAGCTCCTTCTATGAACAATAGGGAATGAACCAAAATCCTTGGAACGGGCAAAGAAGCATGCAGCACCATTGTGCAACCATAATTCTTCAGGAACAGTCGAAATAAAATTTTGGTAATTTTCCATGGATTGGGTAGTGGTAGCATTTATGGGCTAGGCAAGGTTCGGGCGAGGTTAAAGCATAATTTTTATATTATTTTTGGTTGAAGTTAGTTTCAGTTCGGAATATAAGCATCAAATTTTATCGAAGCTTATTCATATTTGTAAATAAGTAGTTTAAGCTTTTTTAGGCCCGTCCATATCAATTCTTTTAAAAAAATATTTTTTAAAATTTAATTTTTATTAATTTAAAAATTTTGTTTTACTAAGTTTTAAAATATAAATAACTTAATATATTTTTTTTATGTTCACGCAACAATATTATGTATCTTTATTCTTTATATGATAAAAATTAAATAATATATATAAATACAAAACTAATATATATTATATAATTAAAAACGCTCATGATCGGGTTTGAGCCTTAAATATTGGAGCTAAAGCCTAGCTTATTTTAAACAAGCCTTATTTTTTTCTAAGTTCATTTTTTTCAACCTAATATTTTTTTTCTAAATTCTTTTAAATATTGAGCGGACTTTCAAACTTAAATAAATAACTCAATCCATGAACACACTTAGCAATGGTATAGGAGGCAAGATTTGTTTGAAAGGGAAAGGAGAATTCCATGTTGTAAACTTGAAATTTGCATCCAAGTATCTACAAAAAATTTATCTACACAAAGCAAATATACATTTACATAATTTATATTTTTGTCACATCAATTTTTTTCATATTATAAAAACACCATTTTATTCTTTTTTTTAGAAGTAATTATGTTTACTACATTTATATTTCTTATGTATAGATAACATTATTTTTATTTTTTCAAAGATCTATCTATAAGTCAACTCAGGTTCGGTCTGGTTGGACATAGAATTAAGAAGCTTTATAATTACTTAAGCCCTACTTGATCCAAAATATTGATAAAATTTTATGCCAATATTTTGTCTAGCTATATAAGGACATTGCCCAAAACTGTTCAAGTTTTTGCACAAAAAAACCAGTCCCTTTTGAAATTGATATAAGTAATAGTAAAATGAGTTAAATTATGCCGATAAAATTACTTTGCTCAAGGCTCGGTCCGTTTTTAAAAACATCTCGTACGTATATTTTATTTAATTATATTTTTTAAACTTAATATTTTTATTTAAATCTTTTTAATCATCAAAGTAATCTAATTCAATGAAATTTATTACTAATTATATTTGGGTATAAAAATAACAATGCTTTTTTATAAAAAAAAATGTTTTTATATGTTCCAACTCGGATAGAGGAAGAGATCTTCTTTATGAAATTGTTTTTATATGTTTCAAAGCTGACATGTTCCAGTTCCACATATATCATTTTAGGCTCTAGCCAATAGACTCGAAAACAATGATGACAGTGAAATTAATTATCGTAACAATGAGATTGAGTATTATAGTGGTGATATTAAAGTCAATAATATGATAGATAAAAATAAAAAATGATCATTAAAGACATTCGATTAATACATATATATATATATATATAATAAAACTTTTAAATTATTTTATATTTATAAAATTAATAAATAACTAAAAATTATCTAATTATAATATTGTCAAACAAGTATTTACTCAATAGTTCAATAAAAATTAATAAAAATATTAATATATCAAATAATATTTTTATGTGCATTTATTTTCAATTAATTTTTATTGTTATTAATAATAAAAATATAATAAAAAAAAGAATCATGGTTTAAAAGTAAAAATCCTCCCACTGGGCCTTTTATCTCCACTGGAGCTTGAGAGACTGTATTGACCTCCTTCCAAACACCTTCATTAGTGCAATTGGAGCAAAAAAATCCCCAATCCCACTGAATTGGGGGTCCATTCGAAGGCATGCGGACCCTTACTCAATAGGAGAAGTTGTATAATCTATTTTTGTAAAAGAAATATCAATAATCTATCTAAATAATCATGCAATGCTGACTTAAAATCAAAGATAATTAGACTTTTGATAACGAAGCTTTGCATTCCATGAATCTTTTTACACTCTCACCAATAGTCCTTGCAAGAACAAGTTCCATTTTTGAAGTGATGAAACCGGTTTCGATCCCGTACTATAATATCTCTTCCATATATTAATGAAATAAGCTTAGTACTTTCATGACAATCGCTACATATCCGAAGATTTTTAATGATCCGAATCGGGGCAGTTGAATCCGAAGCAAACAGAGCAAATGCAATTGCTAATCTTTCACTATGGTAAGTAAGGGCATCTTCTTTTTCTTCCTCATCAATGTCAAACAACACTTCTTTCGTTCTAGGCTTATGGCCATATTGCAGGAGCCTTTTGCCAACCTCATCAAGCTTCGAATAAATTTGTTTTGTCAATGGATGCGTCTTGTCTCCAATGAGGAATTCATGGATGGCACCATTAACCTCAACCAAGCTACTGCCTGGCATTTTATTAATCCCATGATCTTTCATTAATTTTCTCACTCTTTTAACATCTTCCCATCTATCAACGCTTGCATACATATTTGATAAAAGCACATAGTTCCCACTAGTTTCAGGCTCTAATTCTAGTAAGTGCTTTAACGCAACTTCCCCAACTTCCAAATTCCCATGAACCCTTGCTGCCCCTAGTAAAGACCTCCACAAAATGGCATTTGGTTTCATGGGCATTCCCCTGATCTTTTCCTCAGCCTCCTTAATCCTCCCAGCTCTACCTAAAAGGTCAATCAAACACCCATAATGTTCAAGTTTTGGCTCCTTACCATAATCTTTATTTATAGACTCAAAAATCTTGCAACCCTCTTCTACTAACCCAACATGTGAGCAAGCATACATTGTAACAATAAATGTCACGTCATCAGGAACTAGTCTTTGAAACTTCATTTGCTCAAAAAGTTGAAGTGCCTTGTGACCATGACCATGAATAGCTAGTCCACCAATCATGGCATTGTAACATAATATGTCCCTTTCAGGCAATTGATCAAACAGCTGGTATGCCAAGTCCAAACACCCACATTTCGAGTACAGACCGATTAAAGCAGTACCCACATAGTAATTGAACTTAATATTGTACTTCAACACATAAACATGTGCCCATATACCCTGGCTAAGAGCACCTAAATTTGCACAAGCACTAACTAAAGCTACCATGGTAACTTCATTTGGCCTAACTGAAGAATTTTGCATCTCATTAAACAAATATAACGCCTCCATTGATAAACTACTGTCCTCACTAGTAATATCGCCATTACTTACACAATAACTAGAACTATTACTACGTGCATAACCAGATAGCATGGAATTCCACGAGGCTAAATCAGGGTTCCTAATTTGATCAAACAAACATCTAGCCACCCCCAATTTGCCATAATTGGCATAGAAATTAAGCAATGAGGTCTGAACAAAATCATCATACGTGGGTTCAAGGAATTTTAAGACATGGGCATGGAGGGCTAGACCATGATGCAGCCAAGGGTGAGAACCACAAGCCTTGAAAAGAGAAGGGTAAGTGTGGGAATTGGGTTTAATTGTTTTGTTCCAAATAACTCTTTCATAGAGTGAAAAGGCAAGGTGGGTTTCATTTTTTTGGTTGGTTGATGATATGATTGAGGAAATGAGAGTGTTGAAAAGAAAAATTGTTGGGTTTGGGATTTGGCCGAAGGTGGTGAGGGCATAGGTTATGTCTAGAGTGGCTGAGAAGTGGAGGAGTTTGCTGAGAGGGTAAGTGTGGAGAGTGAGCCCTGTGGTTATCATTTGGGCATGGACTTGCTTGAGAGAGTGAAGGGTGTGGCATTTTGATAAGCAATTTAAGATTGTGTGGGTGAAGATTGGATTTGATGAATGCATCAGCTTTTGAACTTCGTAAAAAAATGAGAAATAAAGAAGGATCGGGAAAGAAGGGAGGGGGGGTTATATTGGGGCATTTCGATGGGCTTGGGTTTCAAGGTTTTAGGGCTATACTTAGCTGCAACATAAACAGCCTTACGCTTTTATCCAATTTCTGGATCCTGAATATAAGCCCAATTGATTCCCTGTTCGGGGCTTTGAAGTTCTACGTAAGTTACGAGACTAATGAGTACCGTACCAACAAGTATATTATTTTTTATTGCGATTTTTATATATATCAGTATAAAAATATTTCAATATATTACTTTAAGTTTATTAATTTTTTAAATATATATAATTATAGTTTACTTTTGAATTTTTTAATATTAATAATGATATAAGTTGAGGGATAATTATTTATTTTTTTATAAAAATAAAAATTACCCACAAATAATTTTTTATATGATAATCACATTTGTGATATATAAATATTTATATAATTTTTTCATATTAATAATTTACGCTACATAGATTTTTTAACTAAACTTGGTTAGAGATTTTTTTATGGGGTTGTGAAAATTCTGTCGAGTTTACTATAATCATTCTCTTAGAAGTGAATAAATTAGCTATTTATAATTATGTTTAAGAAAATATATATTTATATAAATTTTGATATATTAATAATTTATATTATATAAATTTTAATATATTTTTTAAATCGTATCTTATTTTATATTATATTTTAAATTTTTTTATAGTATTCATATTATGTTCGCAGTTTTGTTAAGATAAAAGTGGATGATCCGGCTACCAAAAAAAGTACAAATCCGGGAACTTGCTATGGGGCCATTATGTAGAGATAATAATAGTTATTTGCCTTTTAGTTTTACTAAGCAGGTTGGTTAAGATTTCCATTTTCAAAGCTGAGTTATGGGCTTTATATTCCTTGATGGCTTAAAGTTGTGTTTGGATTGGATGTGGGTTTCAAAATGTTAGGCGTAACAAGGCTTGGCCTCGTTAAAAGGAGGAATTAAATTAATTGATCGAATCGATTGAATTGAAGGTAGATAATTTATTTAATTTAAAATGTAATAATAATGTCATGGATTTCTCTGAACTGGTAAAAGAGTAAAAGACTATGCGAACCAATAAAACTCAGAATATTTTACAAAATCAGTTTTTATTTATTTTTTTTAAAAAATTATACTGTATGTGAAAATATTTAGACCTTTAGTCCTTTAATTAAAAATCATACCATTAAATCAAATATATATTTTTATTAAAAATTTACTATATTTATTACTTATTGAAGATTTAAATTTTTTTAAAATAATTTATTTTTTAATCAATTCAACTTATTAGACAAATTAAATGATTTAATCTTTGATCCAATATTTAAACATTAGATCAAGGGCCTATCCTTCATGCCCTTAACTGTTAACAACGAGTGGAATCATTTTTTTAATTACTCATTAATAGATATCTTAATTGTTAATCCAAAAATCGAAATACCAATTTTTTTTCTTATTCGTTATCGTCCCCACATAGGGCACCTATTACGTGCACTATCTTGTTGGCACCAATTAATGGAAAACGAAAGAAAAAAAGTGAGAATAATAATGAGATGAAATATGGTCATGGATAGATATGATTGCATCAACCAATAATTTGAAGTTGGTTTGAAGAAAAGGTACGGAAGAAGAAAGGAACCCAATAACAAATATATTCATGTAATGATGGTTTCATGATAATTTGGCCATCCTTTTTTCCTCCTCGCTTGGTGGTTCCACCTTAATTGACCGCTAAGTGTGCTTCCATTGTGGAAGCTAATCCTAATCTACTAGCCATCACCTTGAATCCATTATGGTCTTTTTTTTTTTTTTAATTTTGTATTATATTTAAAGTAGTCTAAAATTTGATATTTGATTATTAAAATTAAGAGTTTAACATTTTATCAATAAATTACTTAGCTATTGATTTATTTTTATTTGGCTCAATCGTTAAATGGTTAGGAAAAGGTTTTTTTAACTTTTTCTTTGTGGGCTTTAACCCAAAAATTACTTCTAAAAATCAAAATTAGAATTAAGATCAAGTAAAACTTTGTTTTTCTTTGTATAAAAGAAATCATAATTTAAGAATAGGAGAATAAATGCAAATACTAAGATTCAAATTTTAAACTTTTTAAATATCAATTAATTATATAAATAAATTGAATTAAACTCCAAGTTCAATCGACTAAAACTTTCTCATGTTTAATCATAAGAGCTTCTTATCCAATGTTGAACTCGTGTCTCTTCCTTTAGTTTGAGTTGTGCTAAAGACATTTAATAGCAGCTCATCGTCGTAGCAAAAGGTGTTTTGACATAGGTGAAAGGGCCATGCTCATTGCTAGATACGAGGGAAATATAAATCTTAATTCTTTTTTGTATATTAGCGTTAAGGGATTTGAACTTTGATTGACTCTTGTCCATTATAGTTGTATATATATTTAATACATTATTGTAAGATCCACTAATAATATGTGAAAATGATATTTGCTAACAATGACTAAAGTTGTATTAATATATAGAAAGGAGAAACTCAACTCAATTAAGAAGAGGAAGTATGTATTAATCATTAAGGCTTCATTTGAATTTCATCTCACCCTTGGTGAGATCCTGGAAGTATATTCTCTTTGGTAGTCATGTGTGTCTCATTTGGGACATAAATAGGGAAGCCTCATAAGTTACAGTGGAAAAAAAAGGCAATTTCAACCCTTTAGGTTGGTTTTAATTAAAGAAAATATATAAAATAAATTTATTATTATATAATAGTTATATGAATAAATATGTAATGAATAAGTTTTATCTTACATAACATATAAAAATTAATATGAATTAATTAAAAGTAAAAAAATATTATTTGATATATTTTATTAATTTTAATTATTTATTAATAAAATTATTATTTGAAATAATATAATTTTATTTAATTTTTGATTATTTATTAATTTCAAAACTATCAAATAACTAAAATTTTATACTTATATTTTAATCTAATGTTCTAAATAGTCATTTTCTCTTCTTACAATAATTTACTTTACTGTTACCATTGTATTTGAATCTAAATACATATCCTATCACTGATTTTAATCTCAATGTCACAGTACTCAATCTTACCGCTATAATAACTAATTTCATCGTCACTACTGTTTTGAATTTCATTGAAACCAATCTCAGCTCCCATCAAAATGGATCCTAAGGTAATATTTGGTATCTTTTTAAGATTACTGTGATGATCTAATTATCATGGTGATAAAATTACTATAGTGATTTGATCACTAGTGATATTAAATTATAATGTTTGGTATGATATAATAGATTACTTGCGATCTTAAATCCTTAAAAAAAAAAGATTATTGAATGCATGGCACTAAAAATAACCTTATTGCTATTTAATAAAAGCAATAATTTTAATTTTTATAGAATAAATAATTTATAAAATAAGAATTTATTGTTTTATAGAAAATTATAAGATATGAACTAATATTGATAAGTACAATTCAAATATTTTAACACATTTATATTTAATGGTTATATAAATTATCTTATATAAGATAATTAAAAAGTGAAAATTTCTTTATAAAAATTAAAATTTATAGAAAAATATATTTTAGTTTCACTTAAATGGTAAATTTGTTTTAATATAATTTTTAATATCATTCTTCTTCGATAATAAAACTTTCTTACTTTTTGAAATGAAATTCAAATCACCCATTATGAGGTATTACCCATGATACGAGAATACAAAATACCTCTGATAGATTCACAGTACGAATATAAAAATAGATAGTTATTTAATACATCAACGGTTTAACGAAAAGAATTTTATAAACGAAATTTATAAAATGACATATATACTATAAAATATATTTAAAAATATAAAAAAATAAATACATATTGTGTTATTATTTTCATTTGTAAAAATTTTTCGTGAGATAATTATCTAATAAATATATATATATATATATATATATATATATATATATATATAAAAAAAGAAAAGGATGGGAAGAGTTGTTACAGAGGGAATAACGCAATGTCAGTCAAAGAAACGAAAGCAAAAGGGTGATGTTGGGCCTTTTAACACAAAAAAAACTCTTTTTTTATTTAGTCATCAGATAATTCATGTATTTATATAATATTTATATATTTTATCGTATCATAATCGTTTAAAATTTTTTATATTTATATTAATTTTGATATCTTTATAATTTATATTAAATAAATTTAAAAAATATATATTTTTATCATATTATATCATTTTTTTTAATTTTATACATATTATATTTATGTAATTATATTAAATATTGTCGTATCTAGGTTGTTTATTGCTCTCAACGACGATCACCTTTTGTGATCTCCAATAAATTTATCAATTTGAAAGTGAAACCCTTTCACAACTTTTTCTTTTTTTTCTTTTTTCTTTTAGTTTTTCAATTTAAGCAAAACTTTTGATGAAAATGATGTAACAATTTTTTTTTCATTTTTAATGATAAAGTAGACTTCATCTAGCTGTGATATCCGATGTATAAAAAATCGAATAAAAAATTAAATTGATAAAATTTACGGATTATTGATAGTTAAAAAAATTTAAATATATAATAAATAAATTTTAATATTAAATAAATATTAAATATAGTAAATTTTTAATAAAAATATACATTTAAATAGTTTTTATTATAAATCTATTGGTTAATATTTTAAATCTCATTATATATAATACAATGAGACTTTTTTAATTTTTTTTCGGCTTTTAAATCGGTTTTCAACTTGCTTTTACCTGATTCAATAACATCTACTAGACCTAACTAAACCCAAAATTCTAGTTCAACCGGTTAATCCTATCAAATCTTTTCAACGATTATATTTCTTTTTTTCTTAAAAAATTATAAATATTTTAAAATTTTAAATACGATACTAGCTTTAAATATATCATATTAATTATCATTAAACCTTTCGTGTAATGTTTATTATATATATTGTTTTATGTGTTTTGTTTTCATATTCTATTTTAAATTGTCAAGCAAAAGCACAAACAAGAAATTCCCTTCAAAAACGTTGTAATTGTATGTCTGTCTCTGAATATTATTGAAATATCGCTTTCATTAACACTAAGGAAAATTGGTCAAAAAAGTAACAGAATCCGGTACAGGATTAGCGAGATTTG
This sequence comes from Adansonia rubrostipa, assembly GCA_038381775.1. Taxonomy (NCBI): domain Eukaryota; kingdom Viridiplantae; phylum Streptophyta; class Magnoliopsida; order Malvales; family Malvaceae; genus Adansonia; species Adansonia rubrostipa. The sequence continues at coordinate 15,897 of JBBYHM010375927.1, forward strand.
CAAAAGGGTACGAAATAACGAAGGCAAACTGCCAACGAAAGGAGCCCATTATAATGTACGGACAAAACTTGAGGTTGGTTTTGAAAAGACTGCTTCTATGGCAATGGGCCCCCTACTCTTTTAGCCCATGGTTTTTATAATTCTTTGTGGGACCCAAGATGACAAAGCAATTAGTTAAATTTTTTATTTTAATTTTAGTGATAGGAAAAATAAAGATAATTATCTTAAAAACCAATATTTGATTAAAAATTTTACAAATAAAATTAATAAAATAATATCAGTTTTATTTATTTTTTAAAAATATATTTAATGTTATACATATCATCTACTTATTCTTTTATAAAATTTTACATTCAACCATTAATATATAAGATGATTATTCAAGAAAATATTTATTCTTATTATTAAGTCAAATATTTGGATGAAATAAAATAGCATATAATTATGAGTCAATTTGGGACTAAAATATATATATATATATATATATATATATATATGAGAGACCACATGTAAGGAACGCCTAAAGATATGCTCAGAACTGAGAGGGAAAATGCTATGACCTTATTTGGGACTAAAAAATAAAAGAATGAAAAAGTTTACAAATGGGATTGGATAGTTGTTGATGTTTGGGATCAACTTATTGATAGCATCCGGAGCAATGATGCTTGGAAATATGTTGCTTCTGCATATCCGGATTTAGATCATCAGGCTTGGTCTCAGACTATTGGGAGCATTGAGACTACTAGATGCACATTTTATGGGTATGGAACGAGACCCAAGACTTAACATGTTTGTTCCTCTGCCAACACTCACTATACTTCAGACGCAACTCGCTTCACTCCATGTGGTCTTTCGACTTCACGATAGCTGTCGACGGTTCAGCCTAAGGAAACTAAAGAATTGAAATTCGATGTTGCAAACATCAAAAATGACATCAAGAAAAATGATGTCTTGCTTGTCTTGAGGATGATATTCGAACCTTTTACGCACTCATAGGGAGCTGGAACTTCGAGTGACTGAGACAGTAGTGTAGAGTGGTCCCACCGCAATCCCAAAGTTTTTTTTGGTTTTTTTCTCCAACCTTTTAACGTTTTTTTCTTCGAACATTC
>JBBYHM010376017.1:0-16981 GCA_038381775.1 Adansonia rubrostipa
TCTTTGGAAACCAAAGCATCAATGTCATTTATCCCAATGAGGAGATTGGGTTTACGATGCCCCATCATGAAAAGAAAAGAGATTACTGTGTGAATCCATATTTTTCCTGATTGATAAATGAACTTTAACACTTAAAAATGATGAAAAGAGAAGCTTTTCTTATGAAACCAAAGCATCAATGTCATTTATCCCAATAAGGAGAATGAGTTTATGGTGCCTAATCATAGAAAGAAAAGAGATTACTATGTGAATTCATGTTTGTCCTAATTGAGAAACGAACTTTAATTCTAAAAGATATAGGAAAGAGAATGTTTTCTTATAAAACTAAAGCATCAGTGCCATTTATCCCAATGAGTTGAACGAGTTTATGGTGACTAATCATGAATAGAAAGGAGATTATTATGTGAATTCATTTTTGTCCTAAATGACAAATGAACTTTAACACTAAAAAGTGATGGAAAGAGAAGCTTTTCTTATAAAACCAAAGCATCAATGTCATTTATCCCAATAAGAACAATGAGTTATGGTGCCCAATGATAAAGGGAAAGGAGATTACAATGTGAATCCATGTTTGTCCCAATTGACAAATAAATTTTAACTCTAAAAATGGTGGAAAGAGATGCTTTTCTTATGAAACCAAAGCATCATTATCATTTATCCTAATAAGTAGAAAGTGTTTATGGTTCCCAATCCAGAAAAGAAAGAAACGAGATTATTATGTGATTCTATCTTTGTCCTAATTAACTAACAAACTTTGATTCTAGAAATTGATAGGAAAAAAAGCTTTTTAAATGGAACCAAAGCATTAATGTCATTTATCCCAATGCAAAAAATGAGTTTATGGTGCTCAATAATGAAAAGAAATGAGATTACTATGTGAATCCCTGTTTGTTTCAATTGACAAATGAACATAATTCTAAAAAATGTTGGAAAGAGAAGGTTTTCTTACTAATCCAAAGCATCAATGTCATTTGTCCCAATGAGTAAAATAAGTTTATGCTGCCCAATCTTGAAAAGAAAGGAGATTATTACGTGATTTTATCATTGTCTTAATTAACTGACGAACTTTGATTCTAAAAAATGGTGGAAAGAAAAGCTTTTTAATTGAAACTAAAGCATCAATGTCATTTATCCCAATGCAGGGAATCAATTTTAAGGTTCCAAATCAAGAAAAGAAAGGGGATTATTATATCAGTCCATATTTGTTCTAATTGGCAAATAAACTTTAACTCCAAAAAATGATGGAAAAAGAAGCTTTTCTTATGAAACCAAAGCACCAATGTCATTTATCCCAATGAGGAGAATAAGTTTATGACACCCAATCATGAAGGGAAAGGAGATTACTTTGTGAATCCGTGTTTGTCCAATTGAGAAATGAACTTTAATTCTAAAAAAAGGTGGAAAGAGAAGGATTTTCTTATGAAACCAAAGCAGTAATGTCATTTATCCCACTGAGGATAACGAGTTTATGGTGCCCAATCATGAAAATAAAGGAGATTACTATGAAATCTGTGTTTGCCCTAATTAAAAAATGAGCATTAATTCTAAAAATTGGTGGAAAAAGAAGGTTTTCTTATGAAACCAAACCATTAATGTCATTTGCCCCAGTGAGTAGAATGAGTTTATGGTGCCCAATTATAAAAAAAAAGCAGATTATTATGTGATTCCCTCTTTGTCCTAATTGACAACGAACTTTGATTCTTAAAAATGATCGAAAGAAAAGCTTTTTAAATGAAACTAAAGCATCAATGTCATTTATCCTAATGCAGGGAATGAATTTATGGTGACCAATCATGAAAAAAAAGGAGATTGTTATGCGATTCTATCTTTCCTAATGACAAACAAACTTTGATTCTAAAAAATGGCGGGAAGAATAGCTTTTTGAATGAAATCAAAGCATCGACGTCATTTATCCTAATGCGGGGCATGAGTTTATGCTGCCCAATCATGAAAAGAACAGATATTTTTATGTGAATCCATGTTTGTCCCAATTGGCAAATGAACTTTAAGCCTAAAAAATGATGGAAAAAGAAGCTTTTCTTATGAAACCAAAGCAAAAATGTCATTTATTCGAATGAGTAGAACAAGTTTGTGGTGCCAAATCATGAAAAAAAAGTGATTATTATGTGAATCCATGTTTATCCAAATTGACAAATGAATTTTAACACTAAAAAGTGATGGATAGAAAAGCTTTTCTTATGAAACCAAAGCATCAATGTCATTTATACGAATGAGGAGAATTAGCATACGGTGCCTAATAACAAAAGGAAAGGAGATTATTATGTGAATATATGTTTGTCCCAATTGACAAATGAACCTTAACACTAAAAATGATGAAAAGAGAAGCTTTTCTTGTAAAGCCAAAGCATCAATGTCATCTATCCCAATGAGGAGAATGGGTTTACGATGCCCAATAATAAAAAGAAAGGAGATTACTATGTGAATCCATGTTTGTCCTAACTGAGAAATGAATTTTAATTCTAAAAAATGGTGGAAAGAAAAGCTTTTCCTTTAAAACCAAAGCAACAATGCCATTTATCCTAATGAGTATAATGAGTTTATGGTACCAAATCATGAAAAAAATGGAGATTATTATGTGAATCCATGTTTGTCCCAGTTAACAAATGAACTTTAACACTAAAAAATGATGGAACGAAAAGATTTTCTTATGAAACCAAAGCTTCAATGTCATTTATCCTAATAAGGAGAATGAGTTTATAGTGCCCAATCATTAATGGAAAAGAGATTACTATGTGAATCCATGTTTGTCCAATTGAGAAGTGAACTTTAATTCTAAAAAATGGTGGAAAGAGAAGGTTTTCTTGTGAATCAAAAGCATCAATATCATTTATCCCAATGAGTAAAATGAGTTTATGGTGCCCAATCATGAAAAGAAAGGAGATTATTATGTGATTCCATCTTTATCCTAACTGACTGACAAACTTGGATTCCAAAAAATGATAGGAAGAAAAGATTTTTAAATAAAACTAAAGCATCAATGTCATTTATCCCAATACGGGGAATAAGTTTATGGTGCCTAATCATGAAAAGAAAGGACATTATTATGTGAATCCATCTTTATCCCAATTAAAAAATAAACTATAACTCTAAAAAATGATAGAAAGAGAAGCGTTTCTTATGAAACCAAAGCATCAATGTCATTTATCCCAAATAGGAGAATGAGTTTATGGTGCCCAATCATGAAAAGAAAAGAGATTACTTTGTGAATCTGTGCTTGTCGAATTGAGAAATGAGCTTTAATTCTAAAAAATGGTGGGAAGAGAAGCATTTCTTATGAAACCAAAGCAAAAATGTCATTTATCCCATTGAGCAGAATGAGTTTATGGTGCCAATCATGAAAATAAAGGATATTATTATGTGAATCCATCTTTGTCGTAATCGACTGACGAAATTTGATTTTGAAAAATGATGGGAAGAAAAGCTTTTTAAATGAGACTAAAGCATTAATCTCATTTATCCCAATACGGGGAATGAGTTTATGGTGCCCAAGCATGAAAAGAATGGAGATTACTATATGAATCCATGTTCTTCCCAATTGGAAAATGGACTTTAACTCTAAACAATGATGAAAAGAAAAGCTTTTCTTATGAAACCAAACCATCCATGTCATTTATCCCAATGAGTAGAATGAGTTTATTGTGCACAATCATGAAATGAAAGGAGATTATAATGTGAATCCGTGTTTGCCCCAATTAACAAATGAACTTTAACACAAAAAAATGATGGAAAGAGAAGCTTTTCTTATAAAGCCAAAGCATTAATGTCATTTATACAAATGTGGAGAATGAGTTTATGGTACCCAATCATTAAAACAAAGGAGATTATTATGAAACCCATGTTTGTCCTAATTGACAAACGAACTTTAATTCTAAAAAATGATTGAAAGTGAAGCTTTTCTTATGAAACCAAAGCATCAATGTCATTTATCCGAATGAGTGGAACAAGTTTATGGTGCCTAATCATGAAAAGAAAGAAGATTGTTTTGTGAATCCATGATTGTCCCAATTGATAAATGAACTTTAAGACTAAAAAATAATGAAAAGAAAAGGTTTTCTTATGAATCCAAAGCATCAATGTCATTTATCCTAATGAGTAGAGCAAGTTGATGGTGGCCAATCATCAAAAGAAAGAAGATTATTATATAATTTCGTCTTTGTCCTAATTGACTGATGACCTTTGATTCTAAAAAATAATGGGAAGAAAGCTTTTTTAAATGAAACCAAAGCATCAATGTCATTTATCTTAATGCGAGGAATGAGTTTATGGTGCCCAATCATGAAAAAAAAGGAGATTATTATGTGAATCCGTGTTTGCCCTAATTGACAAATAAACTTTAACTCTAAAAAATGATGGAAAGAGAAGCTTTTCCTATGAAACCAAAGCATCAATGTCATTTATCCCAATAAGGAAAATGAGTTTATGGTGCCCAATCATGAAAGGAAAGGAGATTACTTTGTGAATCTGTGTTTGTCTAATTGGGAAATGAACTTTAATTCAAAAAATGGTGGAAAGAGAAGGTTTTCTTATGAAACCAAAGCAACAATGTCATTTATTCTACAAAGTAGAACGATTTATGGTGCCCAATCATGAAAAGAAAGGATATTATTATGTGACTCATCATTGTCCTAATCAACTCGCAAACATTGATTCTAAAAAATGATGGGAAGAAAAGCTTTTTAAATGAAACTAAAGCATCAACGTCATTTATCCCAAAGAGGAAAATGAGTTTATAGTGCCCAATCATGAAAGGAATGAAGATTAATATGTGAATCCATGTTTATCCCAATTGGCAAATGGACTTTAACTCTAAACAATGATGGAAAGAGAAGCTTTTCTTATGAAACCAAACCATCCATGTCATTTATCCCAATGAGTAGAATGAGTTTATAGTGTGCAATCATGAAAAGAAAGGAGATTATAATGTGAATTTGTGTTTGCCCTAATTGGTAAATTAACTTTAACACTAAAAAATGATGGAAAGAGATGCTTTTTTTTATGACGCCAAAGTATTAATGTCATTTATACAAATGAGGAGCATGAGTTTATGGTACCTAATCATGAAAAGAAAGGACATTACTATGAAATCCATGTTTGTCTTAATTGACAAATGAACTTTAATTCTAAAAAATGATTAAAAGTGAAGCTTTTCTTATGAAACCAAAGCATCAATGTCATTTATCCGAATGAGTAGAACGAGTCCATGGTGCCCAATCATGAAAGGAAAGGAGATTACTATGAAATCCACGTTTGTCCCAATTGACAAACGAACTTTAATTCTAAAAAATGGTGGAAAAAAAAGGTTTTCTTACGAAACCAAAGCATTATGTCATTTGCGCCAACAAGTATAATGAGTTGATGGTGCCCAACGTTGAAAAAAAGTAGATTATTATGTGATTTCATCTTTGCCCTAATTGACTGACGAATTTTGATTCTAAAAAATGATGGGAAAAAAAGCTTTTTTAGTGAAACTAAAGTATCACTATCATTTATCCCAATGTAAGGAATGAATTTATGGTGCCCAATCATGAAAAGAAAGGAGATTTTTGTTTGAATTTGTCTTTCGTAATTGATAGATGAACTTTGACTCTAAAAAACAGTGGGAAGAAAAGCTTTTTAAATGAAACTAAAGCATCACTTTCATTTATCCCAATGCAGGGAATGAGTTTATGGTGCTCAATCATGAATGGAATGGAGATTTTTATGTGAATCCATGTTTATCCCAGTTGACAAACGAAATTTAATTCTAAAAAATGATGGAGAGAGAAGGTTTTCTTATAAAACCAAAGCATCAATGTCATTTATCCCAATGAGTAGAATGAGTTTATGCTGCCTAATCATGAGAAGAAAAAAGATTATTGCTTGATTTCATCTTTGTCCTAATTGACTGACGATCATTGATTCTAAAAAATGATGGGAAGAAAAGCTTTTTAAATAAAACTAAAGCATCAATATCTTTTATCCCAACGTGTGAAATGAATTTATGATGCCCAATCATAAAAAGAAAGGAGATTGTTATGTGAATTCATGTTTGTCCCAATTGACAAACAAACTTTACCTTTAAAAAATGTTTGAAAGAGAATGTTTTCTTATGAATCAAAAGCATCAATGTCATTTATCCCAATAGTGACCAATCATCAAAAGAAAAGAGATTATTATGTGATTCCGTCTTTATCTTAATTGACTGATAACTTGATTCTAAAAAATTATGGGAAGAAAACCTTTTTAAATGAAACTAAAGCATCAATGTCATTTATCCCAATACGGGGAATGAGTTTATAGTGCCCAATCATGAAAAAAAGGGGTGATTATTATATGAATCCGTGTTTACCCCAATTGACAAATAAACTTTAACTCTAAAAAATGATGGAAAGAGAAGCTTTTCTTATGAAACCAAAGCATCAATGTCATTTATCCCAAAGAGGGGAATAAGTTTACGATGCCCAATCATGAAAGAAAAAGAGATTACTTTGTGAATCTGTGTTTGTCAAATTGAGAAATGAACTTTAATTCTAAAAAATGGTGAAAAAAAAAGTTTTTCTTATAAAACCAAAGCAACAATGGCATTTATCCTACTGAGCAAAATGATTTTATGGTGCCCAATCATGAAAAAAAAAAGGATATTATTATGTAAATCCTTCTTTGTCCTAATCGATTGGCAAACTTAGATTCTAAAAAATGATGGGAAGAAAAGCTTTTTAAATGAAACTAAAGCATCAATGCCATTTATCCTAATAAGGAGAATGAGTTTATGGTGCCCAATCATGAAAGAAAAGGAGATTACTATGTGTATCCATATTTGTCCCAATTGGCAAATGGACTTTAACCCTAAAAAATGATGGAAAGAGAAGATTTTCTTATGAAAACAAACCATCCATGTCATTTATCCCAATGAGTAGAATGAGTATGGTGCGTAATCATGAAAAGAAAGAAGATATCATGTGAATCCGTGTTTGCCCCAATTGACAAATAAACTTTAACACTAAAAAATAAAGGAAAAAGAAGCTTTTCTTGTGAAGCCAAAGCATTAATGCCATTTATACAAATGAGAAGAATGAGTTTATGGTGCCCAACCATGAAAAGAAAGGACATTACTATGAAATCCATGTTTGTTCTAATTGACAAATGAACTTTAATTCTAAAAAATGGTGGAAGAAAAGGTTTTCTTATGAAACCAAAGCATCAATGTCATTTATCCCAATAAGTAGAATGAGTTTATGGTGCCCAATCATGAAAAGGAATAAGATTATTACGTGATTCCATCTTTGTCCTAACTGACTGATGAACATTGATTCTAAAAAATGTTGGGAAGAAAAGCTTGTTAAATAAAACTAAAGCATCAATGTCTTTTATCCTAATGTAGGGAATGAATTTATAGTGCCCAATCATGAAAAAAAAAAGGAGATTATTATGTGAATCTGTGTTTGTCCCATTTGACAAATGAACTTTAACTCTAAAAAATGTTGGAAAGAGAAGGTTTCTTATGAATGCAAAGCATCAATGTCATTTATCCCAATGAGTAGAATGAGTTTATGGTGCCAAATCATGAAAAGAAAGGTGATTATTATCTGAACCCTTGTTTGTCCTAATTGACAAATGAACTTTAACACTAAAAAATGATGAAAAGAGAAGCTTTTTTTATGAAACAATGCATCAATGTCATTTATACTAATAAGGAGAATGAATTTATGGTTCCTAATAATAAAAAGAAAAGAGATTGTTTTGTGAATCCGTATTTTTTCCAATTGACAAATGAACTTTAACACTAAAAATGATGGAAAGACAAGCTTTTCTTATGAGACCAAAGCATCAATGTTATTTATCCCAATAAAGAGAATAAGTTACGGTGCCCAATAATAAAAAGAAAAAAGATTGCTATGTGATCTTTGTTTGTCCCAATTGAGAAAAGAACTTTAATTCTAAAAAATGGTGGAAAGAGAATCTTTTCCTATGAAACCAAAGCAACAATATTGTTTATCTCAATAAGTAGAATGAGTTTATAGTGCCAAATCTTAAAAAGAAAGAAGATTATTATGTGAATCTGTCATTCTCCGAATTGATAGATGAACTTTGATTCTAAAAAATGGTGGGAGGAAAAGCTTTTTAAATTAAACCAAAGGATTAATGTCATTTATCCTAATGTGAAAAAAGAGTTTATAGTGCCCAATTATGAAAAGGAAGGAGATTACTATGTGAATCTCTATTTGTTCGAATTGATAGATGAACTTAATTCTAAAAAATGTTAGAAAGAAAAGGTTTTCTTACGAATCCAAAGCCTCAATGTGATTTATCCCAATGAGTAAAACAAGTTTATGGTGCCCAATTAAGAAAAGAAAGAAGATTACTTTGTGAATCGATGTTTGTCCAATTGAGAAATAAACTTTAATTCCAAAAAATGGTGGAAAGAGAAGCTTTTCTTATGAAACCAAAGCAACAATGTAATTTTTCCCACTAAGCAGAATGAGTCTATGGTGCCTAATCATGAAAAGAAAGGAGATTATTATGTGAATATGTCTTTGTCCTAATTACTTACGAACTTTGATTTTAAAAAATGGTGGGAAGAAAAGCTTTTTAAATGAAACTAAAGCATCAATGCCTTTTATCCCAATGTGGGGAATGAGTTTATGGTGCCCAGTAATCAAAGGAAAGGAGATTTTTAAGTGAATCCATGTTTGTCCTAGTTGATAAATGAACTTTAACTCTAAAAAATGATGGAAAGAGAAGTTTTCTTATTAAACCAAAGCATCAATGTCATTTATCCCAATGAGTAGAATGAGTTTATGGCTTTTAATCATGAAAAGAAAAAAGATTATTATGTGAATCCGTGTTTGTCCCAATTGGTAAATGAACTTTAACATTAAAAAATGATAGAAAGAGAAGCTTTTTTTATGAAGCCAAAACATTAATGTCATTTATACTAGTGAGGAGAATAGGTTTATAGCACCCAATCAAGAAAAGAAGGGAGATTACTATGAAATCCATGTTTGTCCTAACTGATAAGCGAACTTTAATTCTAAAAAATGGTGGAAAGAGAAGGTTTTTTTTATGAAACAAAAACATTAGTGTCATTTATACCAAAGAGCAAAATGAATTTATGGTGCCCAATCATGAAAATAAAGCAGATTATTATGTGATTCCATCTTTGTCCTAATTGACTAACGAACTTTGATTCTAAAAATTGATGGGAAGGAAAGCTTTTTAAATGAAACTAAAGCATCAATGTCATTTATGCTAATGCGGGGACTGAATTTATAGTGCCCAATCATGAAAAGAAAGGAGATTGTTATGTGAATCCGTCTTTCCCAATTGACAGACGAACTTTGATTCTAAAAAATGGTGGGAAGAAAAGCTTTTTAAATGAAACCAAAGCATCATTTATCCTAATGCAGGGAATGAGTTTATGGTGCCTAATCATGAAAAAAATGGAGCTTTTAATGTGAATCTGTGTTTGTCCTAATTGACAAATGAACTTTAACACTAAAAAATGATGGAAGGAGAAGCTTTTCTTATGAAACCAAAGCATCAATGTCATTTATCCCAATGAGTAAAACGAGTTTATGGTTCCAAATCATGAAAAGAAAGTAGATTATTATGTGAATCTATGTTTGTCCAAATTGATAAATGAATTTTAACACTAAAAAATGATGGACAGAGAAGCTTTTTTTATGAAACCAAAGCATCAATGTAATTTACACTAATGAGGGGAATAAGTTTAGGACTCCTAATAATAAAAATAAAGGACATTAATATGTGAATCTGTGTTTGTCCCAATTGACAAATGAACTTTAATGATAAAAAATGATGGAAAGAGAAGCTTTTCTTATGAAACCAAAGCATATCATTTATCCTAATAAGGAGAATGAGTTTACAGTGCCCAATAATAAAAAGAAACGAGATTACTATGTGAATCTGTATTTGTCCTAATTGAGAAATGAACTTTAATTCTAAAAAATGGTGGAAAGAAAAGCTTTTCCTCTGAAACCAAAGCAACAATGTCATTATCCTAATGAGTAGAAGGAGTTTATGGTGCCAAATCATGAAAAGAAAAGAGATTATTATGTGAATCTGTCTTTGTCCTAATTGACAGAAGAACTTTGATTCTAAAAAATGGTAAGAAGAAAAGCTTTTTAAATGAAGCCAAAGCATCAATGTCATTTATCCCCATGCAAGAAATGAGTTTATGGTGCCTAATCTTGAAAAGAAAAGAGATTACTATGTGCATCCATGTTTGTCCAATTGAGAAATAAACTTTAAATCTAAAAAATAATGGACAGAGAAGGTTTTCTTGTGAATCCAAAGCATCAATGTTATTTATCCCAATAAGTAGAATGAGTTTATGGTACCCAATCATGAAAAGAAATGAGATTTTTATGTGATTCCATCTTTGTCCAAATTGACTGACGAGCTTTAATTCTAAAAAATAATGGGAAAAAAATATTTTTAAACGAAACTAAAGCATCAATGTCATTTATCCCATTGTGGGGAATGAGTTTATGGTGCCCAATCACGAAAATAAAGGAAATTATTATTTGAATCCGTGTTTGTCCTAATTGACAAATAAACTATAACCCTAATAAATGATGGAAAGATAAGCTTTCCTTATGAAGCCAAAGCATCAATGTTATTTAACCTAATAAGGAGAATGAGTTTATGGTGCCCAATCATGAAAGAAAAGAAGATTGCTTTGTAAATTAGTGTTTGTCCAATTCAGAAATGAACTTTAATTCTAAAAAATGGTGGAAAGAGAAGCTTTTCTTATGAAACCAATCAATGTCATTTATCCCAATGAGCAGAACATGTTTATGGTGCCCAATCATGAAAAAAAAAAGAGATTATTATGTGAATCCATCTTTGTCCCACTTAACAATGAACTTTGATTCTAAAAAATGGTGTGAAGAAAAGCTTTTTAAATGAAATGAAAGCATCAATGTCATTTATGCCAACACAAAAAATGAGTTTATGGTGCCCAATCATGAAAATAAAGGAGATTATTATGTGAATCTATATTTGTCCCAATTGGCAAATGAACTTTAACTCTAAAAAATAATGGAAAAAGAAGCTTTTCTTATTAAACCAAATCATCAATATCATTTATTCCATTGAGGAGAGTGAGTTTATGATGCCTAATCATGAAAAGAAAGGAGATTATTATGTGAATCTATATCTGTCCCAATTGATAAATAAACTTTAACTCTAAAAAATCTTAGAAAGAGAAGGTTTTGTTACAAATCCAAAGCATCAATGTCATTTATCCCAATAAGTAGAACATGTTTATGATGCTTAATCATCAAAATAGAGGAGATTATTGTTTGATTCGACCTTTGTCCTACTTGACTAATGAACTTTGATTCCAAAAAATAATGGGAAAAAAGCTTTTCAAATGAAACTAAACCATCAGTGTCATTTATCCCAATTCAGGGAATGAATTTATGGTGCCCAATCATGAAAAGAAAGGAGATTACTATAAGAATCTGTGTCTGTTCCGTTTGGGAAATAAACTTTAATTCTAAAACTTAGGGAAAAGAGAAGCTTTTTTTTATGAAACCAAAGGAACGATGTCATTCACCCCACTAAGCAGAATGAATTTATGGTGCCAATCATGAAAAGAAAAGATATTATTATATGAATCCGTCTTTGTCCTAGTCGATCGATGAACTTTGATTCTGAAAAATGATGGGAAGAAAAGCTTTTTAAATGAAACTAAAGCATCAATGTCATTTATCCCAATGTGGGGAATGAATTTATAGTGCCCAATCATGAAAAGAAAAGAGATTATTATGTGAATCTGTGTTTGTCCTAGTTGAAAAATGAACTTTAATTCTAAAAAATGATGGAAAGAGAAGCTTTTCTTATGAAATGAAAGCATCAATGTCATTTATCCCAATGAGGAGAGTGAGTTTATGGTGCCCAATCATGAAGGGAAAGAAGATCACTAAGTGAATCCGTGTTTGTCCCAATTGACAAATGAAATATAACTCTAAAAAATGATGAAAATAGAAGCCTTTCTCATGAAACCAAAGCATCAATGTCAGTTATCCCAATGAGTAGAATGAGTTTATGGTGCCCAATCATGAAAAGAAAGCTTATTATTATGTGAATCTGTGTTTTTCCTAATTGACAAATAAACTTTAACACTAAAAAATGATGGAAAGAGAAGCTTTTCTTATGAAACCAAAGCATCGATGTCATTTGTACCAATGAGGAGAATGAGTTTATAGTGCCCAATCATGAAAAGAAAGAAGATTACTATGACAATTTGTGTTTGTCCCAATTGACAATAATTCTAAAAATTGGTGGAAAGAAAAGGTTTTCTTATGAAACCAAAGCATCAATACCATTTATCCCAATGAGTTGAATGAGCTTGTGGTGCCCAATCACGAAAAGAAAGTAGATTATTATTTGATCCCATCTTTATCCTAATTGGCTGACGAACAAAGATTTGAAAAAATGATGGGAAGAAAAGTTTTGTAAATGAAACTAAAGCATCAATGTCATTTATCCCAATAAGTTGAATGAGTTTATGGTGCCCAATCATGAAAAGAAAGTAGATTATTATATGATCCCATCTTTGTCCTAATTGGTTGACGAACAAAGATTTGAAAAAATGATCGGAAGAAAAGTTTTGTAAATGAAACTAAAGCCTCAATGTCATTTATCCCAATGCAGGGATTGAATTTATGGTGCCCAATCATGAAAAGAAGAGAGATTATTAAGTGAATTTGTCTTTCCTAATTGACTGACGAGCTTTAATTCTAAAAAATGATGGGAAGAAAAGCTTTTTAAATAAAATTAAAGCATCGATGTCATTTATCCCAATACAGGGAATGAATTTATGGTGCCCAATCATGCAAAGAAAGGAAATCACTATGTGAATTCGTGTTTGTCCTAATTGACAAAAGAAATTTAACTCTAAAAAATGATGGAAACAGAAGCTTTTCTTATGAAACTAAAGCAGCAATGTCATTTATCCCAGAGAGTAGAACGAGTTATGGTGCTAAATCATGAAAAGAAAGGAGTTTATAATATGAATCGGTGTTTGTCCTAATTGACAAATGAACTTTAACTCTAAAAAATAATGGAAAGTTTCTTATGAAATCGAAGTATCAACGTCATTTATACTAACAAGAAGAATGAGTTTACGGTGCCTAATAATAAAAAGAAAAGAGATAGTTATGAGAATCCCTGTTTGTCTTAATTGACAAATGAACTTTAACACTAAAAAATGGAAAAGAAGAGCTTTTCTTATTAAACCAAAGCACCAATGTCATTTATCCCAATGAGGGAAATTAGTTTAGGTTGCCCAATAATAAAAAGAAAAGAGATTACTACGTGAATCCGTGTTTATCCCAATTGAGAAATGAACTTTAATTCTAAAAAATGTGGAAGGAAAAGCTTTTCCTATGAAACCAAAGCAACTATGTCATTTATCTCAATTAGTAGAATTAGTTTATAGTGCCAAATCTTGAAAAGAAGGGAGATTATTATATGAATCTGTCTTTGTCTTAATTGACAGACAAACTTTAATTCTAAAAAATGGTAGGAAGAAAAGCTTTTTAAATGAAACCAAAGTATCAATGTCATTTATCCCAATGCAAAAAATGAGTGTACGGTGCCCAATCATGAAAAGAAAAGAGATTACTACGTGAATCCCTTTTGTTCAATTGACAAACGAACTTAATTCTAAAAAATATTGGAAAGAGAAGGTTTTCTTACTAATCCAAAGCATCAATGTCATTTATCCCAATGAGAAAAGCAAGTTTATGGTGCCTGATCATGAAAAGAAAACAAATTATTACATGATTTTGTCTTTGTCCTAATCCACTAAGCAGAACTTTGATTCTAAAAAATGGTGGGAAGAAAAGCTTTTTAATTGAAACTGAAGCTTCAATGTCATTTATCCCAATGCAGGGAATAAATTCATAGTGCCCAATCATGAAAAGAAAGGAGATTATTATATGAATCCGTGTTTGTCCTAATAGAAAAATAAACTTTAACTCTTAAAAATGATGGAAAGATAAGCTTTTCTTATGAAACCAAAGCATCAATGTCATTTATCCCAATAAGGAGAATGAGTTTACAGTGCCCAATCATGAAGGGAAAGGAGATGACTTTGTGAATCTGTGTTTGTCCAATTAAGAAATGAACTTTAATTCTAAAAAAAGGTGGAAAGAGAAGCCTTTTCTTATGAAACCAAAGCAATAATGTCATTTATCCCACTGAGCAGAACATGTGTATGGTGCCCAATCATGAAATGAAAGGATATTATTATGTGAATCCATCTTTCTGCTAATCGACTGATGAACTTTGATTCTAAAAAATGATGAATAGTGAAGCTTTTCTTATGAAACTAAAGCATCAATGTCATTTATCCCATTAAGGAGAATAAGTTTATGGTGCCCAATCATGAAAAGAAAAGAGATTACTATGCGAATCCGTGTTTGTCCCAATTAAGAAATGAACTTTAACACCAAAAAATGATGGAAAGAGAAGCTTTTCTTATGAAGCCAAAGCATTACTATCGTTTATACCAACGAGGAGAATGAGTTTATGGTGCCCAATCATGAAAAAAAAGGAGATTACTATAAAATCATGATTGTCCCAATTAACAAACGAACATTAACTCTAAAAAACGGTGGAAAGAGAAGGCTTTCTTATGAAACCAAAGCATTAATTTCATTTACCCTAGTGAATAGAATAAGTTTATGGTGCCCAATCATGAAAAGAGAACAGATTATTATGTTATTCCCTCTTTGTCCTAATTGACTGACGAACTTTAATTCTAAAAAATGATAGGAAGAAAAGGCTTTTAAATGAAATGAAAGCATTAATGCCATTTATCCTAATGCGGAGAATGTATTTATAGTGCCCAATCATGAAAAAAAAGAGATTGTTATGCAAATCCATCTTTCCTAATTGACAGATGAACTTTGATTCTAAAAAATGGCAGAAAGAATAGCTTTTTGAATGAAACCAAAGATGTCATTTATCCCAATATGGGGAATGAGTTTATATTGCCCAATCATGAAAACAACGGAGATTTTTATGTGAATCCGTATTTGTTTCAATTGGCAAATGAACTTTAACCCTAAAAAATGATGGAAAGAGAAGCTTTTCTTATGAAACCAAAGCAAAAATGTCATTTATCCCAATGAGTAGAACAAGTTGATGGTTCCAATCATGAAAAGAAAAATGATTATTATGTGAATCTATGTTTGTTTGAATTGACAAATGAATTTTAACACTAAAAAGTAATGGACAAAAAAGCTTTTCTTATGAAATCAAAGCATCGATGTCATTTATACGAATAAGGAGAATTCGCTTACAGTGCCTAATAATAAAAAGAAAGGAGATTGTTATGTGATTCTATGTTTGTCCCATTGACAAATGAACTTTAACACTAAAAAATGATGGAAAGAGAAGCTTTTCTTATGAAGCCAAAGCATCAATGTCACCTATCCCGATGGGAAAAATGGGTTTACAGTGCTTCATAATAAAAAGAAAAGAGATTACTATATGAATCCGTGTTTGTCCCAACTGAGAAACAAACTTTAATTCTAAAATGGTAGAAAGAGAAGTTTTTCTTATGAAACCAAAGCAACAATGTCATTTGTCCCAATGAGTATAATGAGTTTATGGTGCCAAGTCATGAAAAGAATGAAGATTATTATGTGAATCCGTGTTTGTCCTAGTTGACAAATCAACTTATGAAAAAAAAAAAAGCTTTTCTTATGTAACCAAAGCATCGAGATCATTTATCCTATATCCTAATAGGGAGAATGAGTTTAAGGTGCCCAATCATTAATGGAAAAAAGATTACTATGTCAATTCGTGTTTGTCCAATTGAGAAATAAACTTTAATTCTAAAAAATGGTTAAAAGAGAAGGTTTTCTTGTGAATCCAAAGCATCAATATCATTTATCCCAATGAGTAGAATGAGTTTGTGGTACCCAATCATGAAAAAAAAGAGATTATTATGTGATTCTATCTTTGTCCTAATTGACTGATGAACTTGATGATGGGAAGAAAAGATTTTTAAATGAAACTAAAGCATCAATGTCATTTATCCCAATATGGGGAATGGGTTTATGGTGCCCAATTGTGAAAAGAAAAGAGATTATTATGTGAATCTATCTTTGTCCCAATTGACGAAAAAACTATAACTCTAAAAAATGATGGAAAGAGAAGCATTTTTTATGAAACTAAAGCATCAATGTCATTTATCCCAAAGAGAAAAATGAGTTTATGGTGCCCTATCATGAAAGGAAAAGAGATTACTTTGTGAATCCATGCTTGTCGAATTGAGAAATGAACTTTAATTCTAAAAAATGGTGGAATAAAAAGCTTTTCTTATGAAACCAAAGGAACGATGTCATTCACCCCACTAAGCAGAATGAATTTATGGTGCCAATCATGAAAAGAAAAGATATTATTATATGAATCCGTCTTTGTCCTAGTCGATCGATGAACTTTGATTCTGAAAAATGATGGGAAGAAAAGCTTTTTAAATGAAACTAAAGCGTCAATCTCATTTATCCCAATGCGGGGAATGAATTTATGGTGCCCAATTATGAAAAGAAAGGAGATTATTATGTGAATCCGTGTTTGTCATACTTGACAAATAAATTATAACTCTAAAAAATGATGTAAAGAGAAGTGTATCTTATGAAACCAAAGCATCAATGTCGTTTATCCTAATAAGGAGACTGAGTTTATGGTGCCCAATCATGAAAGGAAAAAAGATTACTTTGGGAATCTGTGTTTGTCCAATTGAGAAATGAACTTTTATTGTAAAAAATGATGGAAAAAGAAGCTTTTCTTATGAAACCAAAGCATCAATGGTGCCTAATCATGAAAAGAAAGGAGATTATTATGTGAATCTGTCTTTCTCCTAATTGATAGATAAACTTTGATTCTAAAAAATGGTGGGGAGAAAAGCTTTTTAAATGAAGCCAAAGCATCAATA
>JBBYHM010376069.1:0-16974 GCA_038381775.1 Adansonia rubrostipa
ATATCAAAAAGGGGGAGATTGTTAACCTTGATTTCAGTTTTGATATAACAAACAACTTAAGTTAAATTAATACTCAATTTGGTATTTGTGTTTAAATTGAAAAACACCTTTAAAAATACTAAGTTTGTAATTTGTCAAAAATTATTGAGACGTGTTTGAGTCAACAAAATCATTTCACAAATAGTTTTGAAGGATAGTATCGATACAAAGAACAAGTGTATCAATACTATGCATAAAACCTTTCAAATTTATCGATACAAGTGTGTATGTATCGATATAGGCTACTTAGTATCGATACTCACTCCATGAGTATCGATACAAGGTTTAGTAGTGGCCAAGGTTTCTATGAAACCCTTAAATGTATCGATACAAGTGTGTATGTATCGATACAGGCTACTTAGTATCTATACTTATTCCATGAGTATCGATACAAAGTTTGGCAGTAGCCTAGTTTTGGCTAAAACCCCTATATGTATCAATACAAAGGTATCTATATCGATATAGCTTGCTTAGTATCGATACTCAGATCCTAGTATCGATACAAGAAGTTGTAATGGTCACTTTTTTGAAATGTGTATCGATACTATTGGTATCGTATCAATATTATAGCACGGGATTGAACGAAAGTAAGCATTTATGAAGGCTACAACGGCTGTCCAACCACCACATTAAATGCCCAACATCTATGAATCAATTTACAGCTATAAATGGAGGTTCCAAACAACTGAAGAGGCAGAGATACAATTTTCATTGGATCATTGAACAACTAAAGCTCAAAATCATCAAATTCATTATTTTTCACTTGTATCAATTTATACTCTTCAAGTCTATTTGTATCACATTCATCTTGTACTTAAATTCTAGCAAACACCTTCCTACAAGAGGTTTAATTTGTTTGCAAAATACTTTTTTTATTTCACAAAAGAGGTTATGTGAAAATGAGTGAAAGTAGTTAAGAATTTAGGGTATAATTCTTAAAGTAATTAAAAGGTTCTATCTATGCCTTAAAAGATAGTTGTGTAAGGTTATACTTTAGCCTTAAAGGTAACATTTTCTTTAGTGAATTGTGGAAATCACCTTGGTAAGAAAATACTAAGAAGAGAGGATGTAGGTGTCGCGTGAAAGGATCTAACCTTTATACGTCCATTGTTGGTTTTTCTCTTCCTTATCTTATCTTTAATTTTTAATTTACTTCAAATTTATAAAGTTTTTATAGAACCAATTCACCCCCCTCTTAGTTCAATCTCTTCTTTAAAGCTAACACAAGGCAAATAATGAAGATTGAGAAAAAAACCTAATGACAATGAAGGGCACCTAGTGCTTAAAAAGAAAATCAATCGATTTCTCAAATGCTTTGGGAAGTGTCATGAAAATGAAACCAAGGCTTAAATAACCATTAATGCTCAACCTCAAAACACACTCCAAGCACCAAATGTCAAGTAGCAATTTCTCACTTCTCTATGCTTACCGCACTTATGATACCAAAAGTTGTTATATAGTACATTTGAAATTCAAAATATCAAATCACTTAGTGAGCAAAATAGAAAGCTTATTGTTACATGACATTGATGGTGATCATGAAGATAGAAATTTATAATTGCCTTCGTTAGCTTTGGCTTAGGTTTAGTCCGGTCACTTTATAACTGCCATTAGCCTTGGGGGACAATTGTTATACTATAGAGCACACTAATCATCTAAATAGCCATGAAGATCACCCAAATCTCCTGTGATATGACCATGGCCCAATCAACTTGAGTCTAATGGCCTACTCAACCAATTCACTAGTTGCCCAAAATGCATTCCAAACATTGACATGACCTTTAGACAAAGACTTCTGAACAATGTATTCTAAGTCATTAAGGAGCCATTGACACTCCTTAATAAATATGGCTAAAAGTTTAGTAGCCCGACAACTAGCTGCATTTGGATAATGACACGTGACAACGTGCTCCCTAAAGACACTTATGTATAAAAAGGACACTAAGGCCTCTAGCCAAAGGGATGCATCTTTTCTTTTTCTTTTCCATTTTATCAGTACCTCTTGAAGACTTTGGGCTAATTTAAGCATCAGAGTGCATTCCAGAGTCTTAACTCTAATGCCCCTTTGTGCTTTCTTTGTATTTCAAGTCATATTTTTGCTCTATCTTCCATCCTCCTCAAGAAGACATCAATAATACTAAAGTATCTCAACTAGAGGGTGACTGTTAGATGCCGGTATGGCTTTGGCATAGTTATCCTCAATTTTTCTAAGTTTTTCCTTATGTTTGGAGGATCATACCCAAAATACTTATGTCAGAATCTATATAAAAAATGTTAGTTATTTCAGGGAAAAATATAAAGAGCTCAGGCACATAGACTAAAACTACATTTTACTGAAGATAACCTCTCGATGCTTTCTATCTGTGCACATATAACAAATATTCTATGTTATGTAGAATCTAGGTTAAGATGGGAAAGCATTATGAAGTCAAATAAGTAACTAAACCTTGTTTGCTGGTACGATTTTGTTTTTGTAGAATATAATGATGCCTTGAACAAAGTAACTAGCTTTTATGTTGGCAAAAAAGGGTTAGGAAAGCCAATAGTAGCTAAATCAAAAATGCAAAAAAGTGTGAATGAGGATACTTTTGATAAGGCTAAAGTAGGTAGCAGGCCTTCATCTAAAATAGATCTTCCTTATGCTGTGAGGGGAAAGGTGCGATTGAGATTCACTCTTGGAGCAAATGGTTATCTTTATATAAGGTACTCTAAAGTAACCCTATTAAATCAATATTGTAGAAAGGTGCCAAGGTGAAGTAATCTTGCACTTTGATGACACAAATCCCAACTATAAAAGTAATGAATTTGTAGAAAATCTTATAAAAATGCTAAGACATTGGATTTCAAATACCAAAAGATCACCTATACTTTTAATTACTTCCCGAAGTTAATGAACATGGACAAAAAGTTGATAAAGAAAGAGGAAGCCAATGTGGATGATACTAAAAGGATCCAAATCCTGTAAAGTTTGGCCTTATATATATATCTAGGATGTTAAAAATTAATAAAATCCTAAGAAAAGATGGTAGAAGTAATAAACATAGAAACAGTCAAACTTCTTTGCAAATCTTTAGGGAGGGACTTACATGTAGTAACTTTAAATTTTTAATCAAGAATTAAACATCCATATGTTTAAAAGTTACCTTGATTTCATATGTCAAAATATAAAACAAAACAAATTAGAAAAATTCCAAACTTGGTTTCTTGTAAGATTTTTAAAGATCACAAGCAACATATGTGTCTTGCCTTTGATAATTATCCATATTTAAAATCCAGCATCATAACTAAGTGCCATACCATTCAAAAATGAATGGGGCGGTCAACACAACCAATGAGAACATTAAAAAATAGTAGAGAAATAGCTAAGACATATAAAGATTGGCATAAGAAGTTACCCTTTGCGCTATAGACCTATTGCACAATAGTTCGAACTTCTACTAGTGCTATCCCGTTCTTCCTAGTCTACAGGATGTAAGATGTTCTACCTATTACGGTTGAAATCCACTTACCTAAGGTTTTAATGCAACCATAGCTCAAAGAAACTGAATGGGTTAGGAACTAATACAAGTAACTTAATCTCATTGATAAGAAAAGAATGATAGCTATCTATCATGGCAAATGCACTAAAAAAGGATAATGACAGCCCATAACAAAAACGCTTGTTCTCGTTAGTTTCATGAAGGTGACTTTATGCTCAAAAACATCTTCCCAATCTATAAAGACTCTTAGGAAAAGCAATGGGCCTCAAACTGGGATGAACCATATATGTGAAGCAATTTTTTAGAAGCCTTGATCCTAACTAAAATGGATGGCAATGACTAACCAAACCTAGTGAATGCAGACAAGGTAAAGAAGTACTATGCTTGAAAGGGATTTTAGGATGAAAACTCGAGAGGGTGTCTTAGGATCTTCACCAAAAAAAAAACTCAGATGAAAAACTAAGAAGGCCTATAGGCAATCAAATCACTTGTCGCAACATGGCCAAGGTACGAATCCTGACCAGTCAGACATAAAAAGGTAAGCATACCACTCGTTCCTGTATATATTTATATATCTATATATAATTATTTTTTATTTTGTAGGCTCTTTATCATTATTATTTTTTCTTATTTTAAGGGACTGAGTCATCAAGATGAATCGCTCACTCAACTTAACCCTAAATAGTCATCACAAAATGACCAATTATTTTAGAGTTGCCACCAATCTCCTTTGGCTAAGTGAGATTGGTCACCTACTAGAACTTATATTTTGAGGGTTACAAAACCCTTAAAAACAAACTTCGAGGTCTGCAACAATACAAAAAATCACCTAAAAGGATTCGGGAGTGATTACAATCATGAGTAAGGATCAATCCATGTTGTGACACTCGATAATCGGTGCCTTATTAATCATATGTTTACTTAAATCTAATTTTTATTTAGTTCCAGTATTCAATATTTAATTATAATTCTCATATATCAAAATAAAATTTTCTATAACAAATAAATTATTCTACTTAAGAAAATCAAATTTTTAATATTTTAAAAATCAAAATGTCTATCGTGCCCACTATAAGATCGAATGAACATAAAAGGTTTTATGATTATCTCTTTCGCACACTACCAGAGAGTCGGAGGAAGATGAAAGGTTTAAAAAAATTAAACTATCTTTCACATTCCACCTAAGGACCCAAAAAATATTAAAAGTTTTATTTTTACAAAATTAAAAAAAATCTTGATTTTCTTGGTTTTTAAAAGGATATTTTATTATTAAAATAATTTATGAAACCTCATATGCTGGGAGAAATTTTATGTACTATTTTAATCTGAAGATATTACCTTAATTTAAAATTTCCAATTTTATAAGAAATAATAAAAGTTTGTCCAAAGATCCAATTTTGATGAAAAATACAAAAATAAACTCTTAAGGACTCGGATTTGGTCGAAGAGACCAAAAAGTCCCTAAAGTATACCTTCGACATGAAAATATCTCAGTAACTTTAAAGGAGTTTGTTCTAAGGTAAAATTATTAAAATGTCCCTGAAATATACCTTTAACATGAAAGTATCCCAGTAACCCTAAAAGACTCGATGACATCATAAAAATATATCTATTCCTACTATACATCCTTGACATGGAAACATCCTGGTGACCACATAAGGCTTAGTTTTAATATAAATTACTAAAATGTCAATAAGGTTTACCTTCGACGTTAAAGTATCTGGATAACCCCAAAAGACTTGATATTATCTTAAAAGAATGAAATTATTCCTACTGTGTACTTTCGACATAAAAGTATCTCGATGATGATATTAGGACTTGGTTATAAGATAAATTACTAAAATATCCTTAAGGTCTACTTTGATGTGAAAGTATCTTAATAACCCTAAAATACCTAATAACTTCATAAAGGATGAACCATCTCTACTGTGCACCTTTGACATAGAAATATCTTGATGATCATAAAGGACACAATTCTAGGATAAATTACAAAAACACCTTTAAAGTATACATTCGACATATAAGTATCCTGGCAACCCTGAAAGACTTGATAATGATGTGGTGCAATTTTCCTTTGAATGGGTAACTTGGATATTAAGATGACCTACAATACAAAAATTACTAATAGGTCTTTTGAGTTTTGAAAATCATATTTTGACCTAAAAATGGTTAAAAATGCTAAAAATGTTCCTAACATGACCAAAATACCTTAAATAGGTAATGTGATGTGAGAAATGACCTTTCTAACCCTCAAATTTAGGTTTTCCTCATATACTCCAAACTTTTTTAACTTTGCAAAATAGCCCCTATATGAAATAAAAATTACAAAACAATATTAAACACACCAAAATCAATGTGAAAAACACACCAAAAATCACAATAACCATTTAGCCAAGTACCTTTAACCTTGGAACTTTTTTTTAAGTTTTGCAAACAAGCCCTTAAACTTTCTAAAATTATGAAATGACCCCCAAAATATTAAAAATGGATGATATGCACTTAAACATGTCTAAAATGCATGAAAAACACCCCCCAAAAGTCCTATCATGGATTTGGCCAAGCTTGGATGGCATTGGAAAAAATGTAACTTTTTGCAATTTCGTCCTTACATTTCCTAATATTATAATAGCACCCAAAAGTAAAAAATCTTCACCAAATCACACCTGCAAGCATTTGGCCAAGCTTGGAATTACTTATCCGAAGCTTTAAAAAAATTTTAAAAAATTATTTTTTTGTCCCCACAACTTCTAAAAATCACAAATTAATTCAAATCATCATAAAAACAACAAATAAAATTAAATCCAAATGCCACCATAAGGTTTATACTTCGCCCAAAAATATACCAGTCAAAAATTTTCTAACACAATAATCATATATTCTAATTCTGCCAAGCTCAAATCAATATCATCATATAAGATATCATGAAAATAAACATATGAACATGTTTTAACAACATATTAAAATGAAAATGCCAAGGAAAATTATATCAACATGAACATATATATACATATATGATAAAATCAATATTATATCAACAAAAACATATTTTATGAAGAACATTTAGTTATTGTTAAGAAAAATCCAACATGACAATTAAATCAAAGAATATTGTTCATAGCCATCATACTTGGCCTTTCAACACGAATCAAAATCCATTGGCACAATCATGATCTTGGCTTACTAAAAGGAAGAAAAATGAATGAAATGAACAAACACTAGAAATTTTCTAAATGTTTCTACCTTAAAGGTATAGAAAATTATATAAAAAGAAAACCTTGATTTGCTCAAGTATTTTTGCTGTTCTTTTCTTGGAAAACCATTTCTATTAATTTGAATCATTCTTCCCCTATTTATAGAGGAAAGATTCAGCCAAGGGGAAGAAAAATTCCCTTGGTTGAAAATCAATATATTATTATTATTATTATTATTATTATTATTATTAACGGATATTTGTAAATTACCATGTACTATTAGCCTCTTCATCATGTATGACTCATCATCTTAATTATTGTTAAGATAAGATCACCTTATGACGTAGTTAGAATCAAATTAAATTGGTGAAAGGAAAATCGAAATCCAACTAAATTAGTTTCCATAAAACTAGTTTATAAAATTCCAAAATTAAAAATAAATTAATAAAATTAAAATTAATAAACATAAACAAAATTTTGGAAATGAAAGAAATAAAATCACAATAATGGAAAAATCTTGATTGAAAATCTTAAACTCGTAAAATTTTATGATAAAAAATCTTATGTAAGAAAATAGTGTATATGGAAAACTTAATAAAAATGAATAAGAATTTCAAAAACTCCATCCAAGCCAATTTAATGAAATGTGTGAAAATAGTTAAAATTCTAAACTCTAAAAATTTTACAAATAAGAAAATTTTGTATTCTAGAACCAAAGAAATTCCAAAAATATGTTCAAATTTATAAAAATGAATTAAATTCAACAAATTACTCTAAACAGTAAATTATAAAAAATAATAACAATGAAAACCTAAAATCCAGAACAAATTTTATCAAAAAATTTCCCTAGCACGACACTTACAAATAAATTTAACAAATAAATTTGACAAATAAATATGACAAGAAATGCCAATATGAATTTTTTGTTGAAATTTTTTTATTTTTCGGGATAAGTATCCACATAAATACTACACAAGTATCAGCGAAAATAAACAACAATCAATTCTTAAAATTTTAGGAAAAATATCTTGAAAAATTCCTAAAAATGGACCGTAGCATCATATGCAGAAATAAATTTCAAAATTTCACAAATATAAACTTAAAAGCTAATTTTTTACCTTGACATTCATCTTTTTATCCGAGATTTGTTTTCTATGACTCTCGAAATGGCTATTTTTTATCACATGCAGAAACAACCATTTAGGTATGACCAAATGGGTCCTAAAAGCACCCAGTCCACCTGAAGGAGGTCAACCTACATCAGGATGATTATTTAATTATTAATCTCGGATATTTTAGGATTATCAGTGAAAAGACCTAAACAAAATTAGATGTCTACACTAGTTAATTTGAAAGCTTGAAATGGCAACTTAAGTAACCTAAGCATACCTATCTAACCAACCCATCATATCTTGTTCAAGTCCTTAGATCCTACCCAATCCAGGCCTATTAAGTTTGGCCCTAACTAAAACTCAACTCATAAAGAAAAGGCAATGTCTACGTATACCTAGGGCAACTATGATAACAATCTTAAGGGTTCATCAAAGGTTAGCCGGTGCACTCGAAAAAAGGTTTTTGTAAGCATCAGGTAGAGAATTCATGTCATTAGCATTACGGGCATAAATCGCTTAAAAAAATCTATTCATTAGCTTTCTTTGTATATTATAGAGTTTCCCTTAAATTGTATTCTTCTTTTTAAATGAAATGCAATTACCTATTTTGCTCTCATTCCTTTTTATATACCTGCATCCTATGTTACATCATGTTTATAATGCTTGATAAATGTATAAAACTAATAGTTGGATTTTTTACTATTACTTAGGGAGAGATGAAAGTTTTACGTGAAAACCTTTTCAAGTCTAAATACCAAGAATGGATTCTAGAACTGAATAAGCCTTACCCTAAGATGTTTCTATTTCAAAAAACATATACAAGACTTCTTTCTCGTAAACCTTAACAAAAGGGTAGGAACTAAATTTATCCACCATGAAAAACTCTTTTTGACCACAAGTGTCAATAATTAAAAAGTCTCAGTCGTTTAACCCAGACTACTAAAAATGATTCCCTAGAACACCGTGACCTAAGAAATGAGCCCACTAATCTTATAAACTAAGGTTGATCAACAAAAGAACTTAAACAGGAGCCAATCAAGCTTATGACCCTCATTTGCAAGTCATAAGTCACCAGTACCCTTAATAATAACTTGAACCAATTAAAGCTTCTAGATTTCAAGAGCAAGATTGGTTAATCCCTAAGTTGAAAAGATAATTGAAAAGACTCTTAAAGGGGAAAACAACTAAAAACATCATGCCCAATTACTAGATTAGGCTTTTAATAGAATTAAAACATTGCATCATTAAAACATGCATTTGTATCCTCATGCACCATTCATGAAACAATTTAACAATCTTTCATGTACTTATTCTTGACTCTAAAAGCCTCAATCTTGAAAAGAACTCCAAGTAAGAACTCTTGGCCCTACAAGCTTATACACTAAAAGATCAGCTAAGTAAGGTCTCTAAACTTAACCAATCAAAATCCCTATTAGCTTGGACCTGTATAGGATATTCAAGCCCTATAAAACCTTAAGTCTACACTAGGTAACTCTTATATAAGAAGTTTAAGCTTTATAGAACCTTAAGTCTAGATTAGATGGCACTTATATAGGGAAGTCAAGCTCTATAGAGTCAAGGTCCACATTAGCTGGCACTTGTATAAGGAGATCAAGCCATATATAGTCAAATCCCATATTAGCTAGCACCGTATAGGCAGGTTAAGCCCTATAAAGTCAAAGTGCACATTAGCTAGCACCTATAAAGAGAGATCAAGGCCTATAGAATCTAAATCCACATTAATTGGCTCCTAGTAAAGAGTCAAACCCTATAAAAAATTTCATTTAATTTGTTTTATCATGTAGTTGGAATTACTGTCAAAATATTATGTTTATCTCAGTAAGATTTTAATTTGACCTTTTTGTTATAGGCACTCAAGGAGCATCATTCCACCCTAGACAAAATGGTGCTTATTTTTCTTTACCCCATTCTTATTAATCAGCAACAACTAAAGAAAGGTAGCTGTAAACACTTAATTTTGCCCCAGCCTTTATGCAAGCATCTCAAGGTACCAACAAGCCTAAACGAGCAAGCATGGATCTATTTCCCATCATTCCTAATTTAGGTAATTTCAAAGAGGCAAAGGTACATAAAATTCACATTTTAGTTGATTGTATCGATACATGGCCTTAAGGTATCATAACAATGGCTGCCATTTCACAAAATGCAAAAAAACCTAAGTAATATCGATAAAAGGGGCATGTATTGATACATCTGTTTAATGTATCGATATATTGGGCAATGTATTGATACAAGGCTTGGTAGTAGCTAAAACTCCATTTTTTGTCAAAATATATCAAGATATAAGTGACTGTATTGATACATTCCCAAAATGCATCAGTACAATGTTCATTTTATCGATACATGTAGGCATTCTTGCCTAATGCATGCTAATTCCTTCCCCAAGCAATATGAATTTAAAGCACTAGTTTAATCATATTCTTGACTCTAAAAATCACTCAAATTCATACTAAGCCTTATCAATGGACTTAAGATTGGATCTAATTAAATTTTGAGGCCCAAATGACTAGAAAGTGGGATATTTTCATGAAAAATATAGCTTATTCAAAGGTATGATTGACTTTTCTCCACTTGAAGACTACACAGTCCACTTCACCACCTTAGTTGCAGAGCCAATGAATATCAAGAATGCTAGGCATAGTACCTAGAGCTACTCTGTGGTGCAAGTGGTTTACTTTGAAATGTTATTTTTTCTGGCTCCAAAGCATTAGCTATTCACTTATTTATGAAAGAGCCAGCTTTGGCTCAGCATTACACATATTTAGACCCTTAGTAGCCACTTTTTAAGTTTTTATCTCCTCTATATTCGTAACTTTCCATAAAGCCCTAAGAAACAAACCCAAAACACCATTTTTTAACTCCATTTTCTACATTTTCTTCTTACTAACTCATAGTAAGTAAGGAAAGATCAAGCAACATTCTTGCTTGAAAAAGATCTTTCTTTTCGCAAGAGAATGCAAAGAAGAGTGTTGGAACTTTTAAAAGCAAGGATTCTAAAGCTTTTTGTTATATTCTCTCATTTTTTTTCTTTTTTATCTTGGTGTTCATTTCATTTTCCATGCCATATTAGTGAACATTCAGATATGACCATGACTTTTTTGTAGTTCCATTGCATTTTTCTTGTCCCATAAGGTGCTCTCTTGAGATTGATGATTTTTGTGATGACTCAATGACGTAGAAATCATGTTTTTCATTCTACAAAAAATTTCCACTATTTATTCCATGATCATATCATGTTTCATGTTGTTACAAGCATGTTCTTGGATGTTCATGCATTATTCTTTCATTCTTTACATTTTTAGCAAGTTTTCTTTGATAAAAATGTTATCTTGTTGATGTAGTAGCATATTTTTTTACATTTGATGCTGTGTTTAAATTTTCTACTTGATTAAAAATGTTTTCTTGATGTTTTGTTTTTGGTGTGTTTGTTGCCATGTACTACTTTTATAAATTCTCCCCAAGTTAAACTCACATAATATTTTTAAAAAAAAGATTAATTTTAGCTTAAATTTTGCCAACAAACTGCTCTTACAATCTTGGGGAAAATTAAGCATTTTAAGTTTAGACTCATGGATTAATAAGGCAAAATAAAATCTATTTTCAACGCTTAAAAATTTTTGTTTAGAATATGTTTAATTAAATGCCTTATGTTAACCTTTGCTGTTGTGACCCAATGGCATAAATAATAGATCCTCCACTTGCCCAATTTCTTGGGACTTCAGATGAATCTATGATTCTACTATCATAGCCCCTAATCATTAGATATTATTAAGACCTTGACTTAGGTCCAGAAAACCCTTAACCTAAAAACTTTATTTCATACTGGCAGTATTATAACCCCAGCTTGACAAATTGCTTTCAAACCCTAGATGATTTATGGAATTTTATAGTATTTCTCCCTAAAGGCCATCAGATTCACTTTCCAACGGTATCTTATTTGCCTCCAAATGTAATTGGATGAGGGAGTTATGATTTTTTGAATCTTTGCTGCTTGGAACCCCTGGAATCAGCAAGCATTCTATTTAGACTATTTTGGCACATCACATGATTTTATTTGGAATTTCTAAATTTTTTTTTTTTTTGAAAACTAAATGAAATTCCTTTTCTAAAAAGGTATCTTTTAAATTTAACAATTTTAAATGAGTCTAGGATGATTTTTAAAATTGGCTGCACCTTTTACCCTACATGTACTGTCAGTGCCAAACTAAACCTAAATTCAAAAATTATTTTCCCTAAAAGCAATTTTCTAGGATTTTTTAAAATATTTTTATATTAAACTTATTAAATTACCTTTTTAATTGGTATCTTTTTTTCCATGTGAAGCCTTTGGATTGGTTTAGAATAATTTCAGAAAGGTTGATAGCACAATGTTGTCTCTTATCTTCAACATTAAGTAATATTAATTGATTTTCCCTTTACAAGGCATTTGGATGCCTCAGTCACATGTTGTAATACGGGTCCCACTAGGCTTGGATCAAGGCTGAACAACCTTAAAATTTAATTTTGTCTTTTACTTAAATTACCTATTTTAATTATTCAAATTCGTCTTTTTCTAAAAATATATCCAAAAATATTTCATTTTCAAAATTGCCTGATTTTTTTACCAACGTGGATTTTTCAACTTCAAATTTTAAAATTCCATCAAAACTTATATTTTCTCTCTCCTTAGTTACCTTGGATTTTTCAACCAAAACTTCAATTTTCACACCTTAGGCAACCAACGAGTCCAAATGCATCTCAAAATTGTTAATTCAATTATTTTTAAATAATCAAAGACAATTACAAGATACATTCCAACCATTTCTCCTTTCTATGCTTTTATGTGTTTATTTTATGCATGGTTATTATATTTCTTTATGATATGCGAACACTTTCCTTTGTTAGTAACAAGTTTTGTATTTGTGTATTTAATTAAATTTTTTAAAAAATTACTAAGGTAATGTTTTATATCAGTATCCCTTTAGTGCTCATTATGGAACATCCTTTTTAAAT
This sequence comes from Adansonia rubrostipa, assembly GCA_038381775.1. Lineage (NCBI taxonomy): Eukaryota > Viridiplantae > Streptophyta > Magnoliopsida > Malvales > Malvaceae > Adansonia > Adansonia rubrostipa. The sequence goes on from JBBYHM010376069.1 coordinate 12,835, forward strand.
TAAATCTAAAAATATTTGAACCTTATGTTTTGCCACTCCTCTGGGTTATGTTACAGTATCAAACTCCTTTTACAGAAACTAGAATTATTATTTTCAAAACTCATGCATCGTAAAAGGGGGAATATATACAAATAGTGATCTAATAAAAATCGAGAAAATCAAGACCGAGGTAGTACAGGGCCAAAAGGTATCAATTTAGGGCGTCATCAGGTTGCTAATCCTTCCCCACACATAACTAACTCTTGAACCCTCTTAACAAACTCTGAAACACGTGGACTATAAAATCGAATCTTTAAGTTTTATAACTAAAGATACTAAGTTTAATAGGTGCTCGATCATATCTAGCCCAAATAATCAATAAGGACTCCAAATTTTTGGCCACTTGATGGTGATTTTTAAAAACTAGTCAAATGATCGATTGGTCTAATGGTTTCCCCCAATTATGAGAAACTTTCTTTCTCTTTCACTCTAGCATACCAAATAAAATCCCAAGATATTTTAAGTAGGGCATGTCCATTCATGTCATTGGGGAAGGGTACATTGTGACAAATAGTAAGGCCAAAGACATTCTAAATATGTGAAAGGAAAGGAAACAATAAATATCCTTAAGCAACTCAGCCTGGAATTCTAAACGTTGGCATAGACGATATGCTAGTCACACGAATGATTTTCTTTTATCACATTTATTTATATTTATATTTATATATTCTAAACAACTGAGAGGCACACTAATACTACTCACTTAAGTGTTGTATCTAGCAAACAAATGATGCTTAACATCTATTAAATTTACCTAAACCATAGCTAATAGCTTCCATTAATGCTTCACAAGTTTAGCCTATGAAACTAGTTTAAAACACTTAAAGAACATTTTTAAATGCTCTAAATCAGTTCTAAATTCAAGTATTTATTTAAATTTCCCTTAGTTGTTCTTAAAAAAACTTATTTAACAAAACCAAACCTCCACTCACTCAAGTTTGAATAAATCAAAGCTTTTTTTAGGAGCTTCTTTTTTATGAAAACACACCAAAAAACACTACAAATGAACATTTAACAAACATGTAGTATACTACCTATTATATATACTATCAACTAATCAACTATAAACCTATTCTAAACAAAGTATGGCTCAACCAAATCCATCTAAGCTACACATGCTTATCTAATCATTCATTCTCATCAAATTCTCATCATTTAACAATCAAACACAAGGAAATAAGCTTGATTGTAACTCAGTCAACATGTTATCATTTCAAACCATTTAAGCTCAAATTTAAACATGTAAGCTTATGATTTCAACAAATTAAGTCTAAATTTCTACTTATCCAAACTTAACTAACTTGATTCATCAAAATTTCACCAAGGCCATCATCATCTAAGCTAAGTTGAGTCTAAATCCTAGAAACTAAGAATGGTTCAACCTAGCTAGTTATGTAAAAGCTTGTTCAAATCCTTCATTAAGTTCAAGAACCTAAGATTTCATCATTAAACACAATATGTAAGTTATAATCACTTGGATTTTAGCTCAAACTGGCTCAGGATATCAAAATCATGTAAGAATATATCAACTAAGCTTAAGATTAATTTAACCTAAGCTCCTTACTTTTTTCATGTTCGATCTATGATATTAGTAGTTTAGCTCATTCAAAGTTTGATTAAGCTTAAGAACTAATGATATCATCATTAGACTCTAAGATTTTAGCTCAACATACTTAGATCCTAACTCAACTAAGCTCAACACATCAAGATTTATCAAAATCAAGGTGATAAAAACCTAGATCTAAAATGCTCTCATGTTTGAACCTTCTGTTAGGTTCTTTAATCATAATTTCAAGTCATTTCTTCAATTAATGATCAAATCATGTTTCAATATCATCAAATCTAACTAAAGCCTAACTCAAATCAAGATCTAAACATCATTATCATGAGAACCCATCATGGTCAAATCAAGGAGAACACAAAAGCTAGATTGGCTGAATTATATAATCATAAAAATCAAGCATTTAATTCAACACTAAGCCATGTTAATGAGTTAAAATAAAAAAGATGAAAAAGAGATTTTACGTAGCAAAGCCTTTCTCCTTTAGGAAAATGATAGAAAGTAGAGAAAATGAGAATATTTTAAAATATCTAAAGTATTTAAAAAATGTTTAAAGTGTCTAAAGGAGTAGTTATCTACCCTAAAGTGAGATTAAACTAGTCGTTGACTTCCTATTGATATTGGAGTGAAATGATTTTATGCCCTTAATGAATAGATGAGCACATTTTGAACATTATGCACATGTGTAAGTTTGGCGAAGCTTTATTCCTAGGCTAATCTTGTACAAGTTTTTTTGAGATCCAATTGATCATGCTATCGTAAATATACAATTAAATGTTTCATCCTATAGTAAAAATATCTGTTAATGACGTTGCTTCAAAAATTTTGGAATTTATTATCTTGGACCTTTTGGATTAAGTCCTCAAGAACTTCAAGCACCTTAATTCCTAGGATCTTTTCATTACCTGATCTCAATTACATTATCTTGACCTAAAGTCCATATTAAATTTCATTTGATATAATAAATTTTGAAATTAAAGCTCTAAAACTCATCCAATTAAAAATTCTAACTCTAGGCAAAAAAGTTGACCTTTTACAATGGACTTTACTTATAGTTGACTTTTTAGTTATTGTTGACTTTTGATTTTGAATTCTAAAACAAATTTCTTTCTCATCTAAATGACCTTAATAACCATTGTAAATCTCTCAATGGATATATACCGGTCAACTTTTGACACTTGAATTTTCAGGACCCAGGTCTCGGCTTTTCAAATCAGCACCTACCCTCTAAATTGGATGATTAAGCTTAAATGTCTTATTTCATTAAGTTAAGCCCACTGAAACATTCTGAAATCTCAATTAAACCATTCCATCATTAATAACTCATCCAAGAATACCTAAACCAAGAAAATTCCAATTAACCCCTAAAACCAAGAAAAAATTAATTAAGGGCTCAGACAAAATAAGGTGTCTACAATTGTTAATTTAAAATTATTTTTCTTTGTAATCTACATATTAGTAATGTTGCATAAATCACTATTTTTGTTACGAGGAAGACAAAGATTTTTAAACCAATTTAAATTAATATTATTGATAATTTTGTGTTCAAAAGTAAGATTTTAAATAAATTTAAGCTTAGAAGTTGATGTGATGTTTACTATTTTTTTTATAACGAGTAAGAGCTCTTCAAATAATTTATGCAAATAGACTATAATAAATTTTTCAATAATTTTTTCTCATTTACGTCAATAAGCAATTAGCATCTTAAAATCAAATGAATTGAAAAAGCCAATGACCTAACCTTGATTAACATTTGAATTAAAAAAGAGAGATAGCAAAGTAGGCATAAACTTGATAACTGGTCTAAATTGATCCAAAATTAAATTCGATCTGATCTAGATTGACTTAAAAAGTCAAAGGCCTGAAACAAAAATTCAAAACCTAAAAAAAACTGAACTAGAGAAAATTTGACCAAAAAAGTTCCATATTCGAAAAATCCCAAATCAAAACGATCCATAACTAGTGAAGACCCAAATCCGTTATGATCTAAACCCAAGATTGATCTGATCTAAAACTAATAAAAATTGAATTTATAATTGAAAAACTTAAACTATAATTATATGAGTTTATGTAAATTATAAATAAATAAATGATAAATTTTTTCTTAAATAAAAATATTTAATTTATTAAAATATATCTGTAATTATTATACAATCTATATATTCTATAGTATAATATATTTCCGACTCGAAAGTAAAGTAAATAGGTGTAAAATAGGTAAATCCTTTTAATTAATATGATTTTAGATTATATATATGTTAAAAATAAAGTAATTTAGTAAAATTTAATTACTACATATTTTCTATTATTTTCCCACTTCAATAAAATTTAATTACTACATATTTTCTATTATTTTCCCACTTCAATCTAAATTCAATTTAAAAAATAGAGGTAATTTAGTGAAATTTAATTATCCTTTAAGCTCCAAATATAAACAATTTTTTTTGTTGCCATTATTTCATTTGTCCCCTAACAATATTCTTCATCCTAATTTTCAAAACCTCCAAATTCCTATAAATTTGCATAATTGCATTTGCCAT
>JBBYHM010376100.1:0-73037 GCA_038381775.1 Adansonia rubrostipa
GATTTATGTAACTTATAATATATTTATGTAATTATAATAATTTTATGTATTATTATATAATAATATATGTAAAAACTATAAAAGAAAAAAAGGCAACCAGCTGGTTGCCTTGGGGCCTTACAGGAAGCGCTCCTCCCCAGAAGTCCCCTACTAGTGTCAGAAGGTGAAACAATGAAACTCAAGGCTGATTTGCTGTCCGTGGAATCAAGAAAATCATCGGAAATTAACAAAGGCTTTAAGATATGTAATAACATCATTCTCTTTGGAGTTTTATTCACCGGTATAATTGTAAATTAAATTGCAAAAGAGGTACCACATATTAATATCAAGGATACAATAAATCAAAATAATTAACGGCATTTTTGCGTTTTTAAAAATATAGATTAGATTTTATTTTTATAAATTTATCGTATCAACATAATTAATTCCTTCAAAAAAATTAAGAACTTTTGTTTAACCACTGCCATGGTTTTGAGATGTGCTTATGTCTTGTTTCTGACAAAAAAAAAATGCCAATAGAAATTGTCATATATATATATGTTTTATAATTGGTTATGATAAAATCATTGTATTTTTATTTTTTCCTTCTCACTTTCCAACTGTATCAAGTTAGTTTATATTTTCTCTCATTTTTCTATTCTTCGTATCAAAACAAACCAATGAAAAAAAAAATCTTTTCATTTTTTTTCATTTTTAATTTTCAATCTTTTCAAATATTTTTTTAACTCTACCAAGCAAAACTTAAAATTTTTCTCGCTATGAAAGCGAATGCAACCATTTTGTCATTTTCTATTTATACCAGAATATGTTTGGATCAAATAAAAAAATAAAAGGAAGACATGCCTTTTTCTTACCTCCTAATTTTTTTCCCTAGTAATGTTAACATCAAACTTCCCAATCAAGGTTCTATGGCCAAAAACAACTCGGCTTTTCTGAACCCAAATTCGATGGGTAACGATCACTATAAAAAGTGGAGGAAATTTGCTTAATTTCAATTGGCTCAAATAGGTTGTTTTTCGACGCATTATATCACTTTTTTTTTTTCTTTTTCAGTTGTGTACGTGAGTAACTTTTATTTTTATTATAATTTTGTTAAACAAATAATTTTGCACTGATCTTATTAATAAATAATAATATATTATTAAATAATATTTAATTAAATTACGATACATAATATAAAAATTTTATTATTTGTTATTTGTATAATGCTACATTAAATGCCAATGGTATAATGTCGCATCATCAAAAATTAAAAAATCTAAATAAGTCAAATTTTTATAAAAAAATTAAAAAATTATAAAAGATCAAAAAATTCAAAAAAAATATAAAAATAAAAGTCCAAAATTTTAAAATTATAAACAATCTATAAAATTTAAAATTTTTTAAAATATATAAAAATCTAAAAATTAAAATTAAAATATATATTTAAAAATTTGTAAAAGGAAAATTAGAACTTAAAATTTTTTTTTAAAAAAAAGGAAAAAAGAAATCTAGAAAAAAAAACAAGAGACAAAGAGAGAAGAGTGAGAAAGAAGAGAGAGAAAGGGCAGAAGGAAAAGGAGGTGCAGAGCTCATCGGACAATCACCGAACGACTTCGATTTGACGAGATCGATGGTTGCCCAAATAAAGGGGATAAGAGAGAGAAAACGAAAGATAGGGGAACCGAAAGAGAGGGAGAGAAAGGGCGAGAAAGGAAGATGTTCAGTCTAGCTTAGCCTAGTTGACCTAATGCCTCCATTCTACTCCCTCCCTTTTTTTCTCTCTTCTTTTACCCCTCATTCAATAATTTATTTTAAAATTTCATAAATTTTAGAAAATTCAAAATAAATAAAAATATTTTTAAATTTTCTTTTATTTTTTTAATTTTTATTGATATATATTTTAAATTTTTATTTTGAATTATATATTTTTTGAATTTTCTTAAAAAATTTCTCTTAAGCTAGAATTGATGTTGTCACATTTTATGAGCTCATTGAATTTAATGCTACATCTACAGAGTTAGTGATTCTGATTATTTGTTTAACAAAATAATAGTGAAGATATTTACGGACAAATTTTTAATATCTAGAGTATATTTTGATCGTATCCTATCAGAGTTTGCTCGTAGAAAGGTAAGGTCCAGTTGGATAACTAGATTCTCCAATGGTGGGGGTAAACTAAAAGGAGAAATCCAATTTTTACCTTTCTATTTTTTATTTTATTTTATTTTTCTTTTATTAATTGACTTTTTTATCATAAATAATATTTTAATAATTTATTTTTAATATAAATATAACTTTAATTTCAAATATTATTCAACGTTAATATAATTATATTTTTATTTTATTATTTAATATAAATATAATTTTAATTATTTATTATATATATTTATATTTTAATCAAATATCTTTAATAAATATTTTTAATTTTTATCTCATGCCATAATTATTTTTTAATCTAAACACATATTTTATCATTAATTTTAATTATATTATAATAATATTTAATTTTACTAACTTCAGAGAATTGGTACGGTATGAAAGCCCACGGTGTATTTAACCCGTTCCAATTTGACCGTACAAAATCTTTGCTATGTCGTCATTCAGAGATGCATATTTGAATTGATCAACACAATCCAAGGCAATGAGCTCAAACTGTGGCAATTTCCAAAGACATCGTAGCGGGCTTCAACAAATTCAAGGAAAAACCAAACCAGAGTAACAAGTGCACAGAAGACAAGATGGATTACGCCTTTACTCACCGTTAAAAGTACTCTTCTAATTCCAGACCTTAAAATTCTTAGACAACAATGAACATGGCAACAGTGAGAAACTAAATTCAAAGCCGAGCACTAGTTCTTGTTTCAATAGCATACTAAATGGATGTTGATCTGCAACTGCTGAAAATGAAATGGATTCCACACAGCTAATGAACATTCATATGAAGCATGAACACAAGCATGAAATACGGATACGAGACATATAGGGGGATGCAATAATTTTAAAAAATTAGGACCTGACATTGTAAACATTATTAACATATATTAAATATATTTTAATTAATTCAATTTTGTATGCAAATGATTTTTTTAATTTTTTATCAAAATTCTTCTTTATTAAAATATTTCAAGCACCCAAATTAAGTATTTATTATTACTATTGATTTTAAATAATTTTATTTCATAAAAAATGTACAACTAGATGAACATGTAAGCATCAAATGAGTATGTGAAAATGAATGAAACGTAGTAAAAAATGCATGAATAGTGACTGTTTTGATGGCAAACTCGAACTTGGCATTTTTTATCATCCAAATATCATCAAGGCAACAAAAACATCACCAAAATCCTAGAACCACCATAACCGAGACCGCAATAATGCATGGGAGTCCTAGCAAGATCATGGCAACATGCATGGCTCACTAAGATGATGCAAATGATGAGAAAGCAAAAAAATAAATAGAGAAGGGATGGAAAATATATCAAAGAGCTTTAAACCTTAGCCTTGCCTATGAGAAAAAAGTTTAGCTTTGAGCTTACTTTTTTCGCTTTCTTTGCTATTGATTAGCAAGAAAAGGATGAGGAGAAAAAGCTTTTGGTTATGGTATCAATGGAAGGGAGTTTGCAAGGTGAAAAAGAAGGAATGAGAGGTTTTAAGAAAGGTGAAGTGGAGTTACAGGAATAGTGAAAGAAAGGGTGTTTGGAGGTTGAGGTAATGGTGTTGAATATCCCTTGCTAAGCGTGAAAAGTTAGATTATATAGGACCCTATTTCAGCCATCAAAATAACTTAAGTAAGGGGGCACTTAAGATATTTGACATTATAAACACCTAATTTTGTTGGGGCCTATTCCCTGATAATCCAAAAAAATAAAAAATATTCAAGATATAAAATTAGGTACTTCTCCCAGTGGGTATAAATTTCCTTCAGGTAGAATAGACATTTTTAAGACCTATTTAGTTGTGCTTAAATGATCGAAGGTGTATGTGACAAAAATAGTACCATTTCAAGGGTCATGAGAGCAAATCTCAATGAAAAAATGAATATGAAGGTAAAAAATTAGTTTTAAATTTTATTTTTTTTTGAAATTTTGAAATTTATTTTTACAAATGTTATCACGATCAAATTTTTTATTTTTTAGAAATTTTTTATAAAAGTTGGGAAGTTGACCTTCTTATATTTTTACCAATCATTGTGGTATTTATGCTGATATCCACTCCAAAAAATCAAAAACATTAAAGGAAAAATTCTTATTGGTATTTATACCACAAGGTATCAAGTTGTCTATTTTAGTAATTAATTTTGAATTTTTCATAGTACCGTAAATATCATACTCATGAAGTTTTCTCTGTAACAATTATTTCAAATTTCAAATTTTCGTATTTATTATTTTTATAAATTAACATTTTGATTAATGTGTTGAATAAAATTCATTTTTATAAAATTTAAACATATTTTTAAAATTTTTTCGTTTTCAAGATATAGAGTTTTCGACTTCGTAAATTTTTTAGGAGAATTTTTTTTTGAGTTTATAATTTTTGAAATTCTTAAATTATTATTATTAAATTCATATTGAATCAGTTTTTTAAAATTTAATTTATTTTATAAGTTTTGCATTTTTTAAAATTTTCCTATTTCTAAGATATGGAGTTTTCTACTCCGTAAATTTTTTCAGTAAGATTTTTATGAGTTTATAATTTTTAAAAGTCATCAAATATTATTGTTTAATTCACATTAAATCAGTTTTACAAAATTTAATTTATTTTCTGAATTTTTCTTTTTTTACATATAACAATCTTTCTTGGTAACCTTTTTTTCTTATAAAATTTTACGAGTTTGGAATTTTAATAGTTTTTTCTTGATCATTAAAATTGGTTTTCTAATTAGATTAAATTAAATTTATCAGATGAAATTTTATTTTAAATACATAATTTTTTATTTTATAATTTAATCATTGTAATTAATTTTTATGATATAATTTTACATATTATACAAATATCATCTAAAATTCTCCAGAGCTTGATGGTGTCATGGATGACATAATTCACAAAATGACAAAAATCATTGATTTAAATCAAATTAAAATATAATAAAAATAAATGAATAATAAATAAAAAAAGGAGAAAGTAGGAGAAACTTGTGGAGCATTCCGGCTAAGGCATTTCTTTTATGCCTTGATCTATTCTCCTCTTTATAAAAAGAGGGAGGAAAGTTTTATGGAAGGCTTTGGCTATTTTGGAAGAAAAAAACACCAAAAAAATTTACTTAGTTTTCTAAGCTTTTTTTAAGGTAAACACTTAATTTCTTTAGTTTTTGTTCATTTTATTCATTTCCTTTCCTATTTGTATGTCAAAATCATGTAAAAGCTTATGGATTTTCATCCATGTTGAAAGGCTAAGCATGGTGACTATAAACAATTCTTATAGTTTGTTGTTATATTTATTTTTTTTATTATACCTTGATTTTTTATGAAATATTATTCTTGTTGATGCAGTGTTGATTTTGTTATAAATATGTTTATGTTTATATTGTTTTTCTTAATATTGTCATGTTAATATGTTGATAAATATATTTATATACTTATTTTTTTTATGATTTTATTTTCTATGTAAGTTTGATGATATTTATTCATGGTTTATTTTCATGATGTTGTGTTGGAAAATATTGATGTATGTTTGTTTTCCATGCCTTGGCCAAATCTAATGGATATTTTGATGATGTTTTTATGCTTAGTTTTGTGATGATTTTATGTTTTTTTAGATTATTTTGTAATATTAAGAAATCTAGGGACTAAGTTGTAAAATATTGAAAATATTTTTTAGGGCCATTCTTGCTTGGCCGAAAGCCTTAGTGCCTTTAGAGGAGTGTTTCTTACATTTTCTGCAGTGTTTAAGGCATTTTTAACATTTTTAGGACCTTTTTGTAATTTTAGAAAGTCTGGGATTAATTTACAAAATCTGAAAAAAAAAAATTATTGTGGCCATAGGTGTTCAGCCGAATTATTCTCATGATTTTTGGTGCGGTTTTTGTGATTTTTCATGATGTGTTTTGTGTTAATTTATAATTTTCTATTACGTAGGGACTAAATTAAAAAAAAGGAAAAGTTTTAAATTCATTAGGAAAAATCATTCATTAAGGGCATTTTGTTCATTTTGGAATATTTCTAGCATTCCACTGATCCTCCAGAGGGGTGTAGAAAATATTTAAAATTTTCATATTCTTTTAGTTTTTTGTTAGGGTACGAAATGCAATTTTAAAAAAATAGGAACTTATTTGCAAAATTGCAAAATTTTTGTTCTAAGGCCACAGGTGCTTGATCAATTGCTTTTGATAATATTTTTGACATTCCTATGGTTTTTGGCATTGCAAAATGAAGTATTTTTGACATTTTAAAAATATTTCTAGCATTCCTATGGTTTTCTATAGAGCTGTAGAAACTATTAAAACTTTTCATATTCTTTCAATTTTCTATTAGGGTATGAAATGTAATTTCAAAAAGTTAAGGGGCTTATTAGCAATTTTTGCATTTTAGGTCATTTTTTATATCTAAGTTACCCATGAAAGGTAAAATTATCATTTCATATCATTTCAAAGTCTTATACGTGACTAGGATATTTATAGATAGAAGGTACACCATAAAGGTGTTTTAGTAATTTCTCTAGAATTAGGTCCTCTGTGATAATTGGAATAATTATGCGTTGAAAGTTATAGTAGGAGTAGGTTCGTTTGTTTATCATGTCATCCAACCTTTATGGTTATCAGGGTACGTATATGTCAAAAGGTAAATCTTGGGAGTATTCTAGTAATTTACCCTAGAACCAAATCCTTTATGGTTACCAGGAAATTTACACGTCAAAGATGCGCAATAGGGATAGGTTTATCTTTTTATAGAGTTGTCAAGTCCTTTAGGCTTACTAAGATACTTTTATGTCAAAGGTAGACTTTAGGGGCATTTTAGTAATGTTACATTAACACCAAGTCCTATATGATCACTGACACACTTTTACATCAGAGGTGTCCAGTAGGAATAGGTTCATTTATTTATAAAACATTAGAATCTCTTAAGGTACAGGAATACTTATATGTCAAAACTACTCTTTAGGGACATTTCATTAGTTTATTTTAGAACCAAGTCCTTTAGTGTCACCGAGATAGTTTTATGTCAAAGATGTACTTTAGGGGACATGTTGGTCATATCAACCACATTTAGGTCCTTAGAGTCAAGCTTAGTACATTTTGTCTAAATCAAGTCTTAGGGCGATTTTTATTATTAGTAATATTATTAATAAAATTGAAATTTTAAAAAAATTAAGGCAATGTTTCCTATGTTAAAAGAATACCTAAAATTTCTTCCAACATATGAGAGAGGTTCTACAGATTATTTTAATAATGAGATATCCTTTTAAAAATGAAAATCAAGATTTTTTGAATTTTGAAAAAATAAAACCTTTTGTATTCCACCAACTCTCTAGTGGGGTATGAAAGAGAATGATAAAAACTTTCGTGTTTTTTTGGTCCCCCAAAAGAGTGCGAAAGATATTTTAATTTTCAAAAAATATTAAAAACCTAATTTTCTCACACAGAATAATAAAATTTTTCATAAATTGCATTTTTATGTATGAGAATTATAGCTAAATACCAAATATTGAAACCAACTAAAAATTAGAATTTGCATTGACACATGGTTAATAAGGTAGCGACTTTCAGGCATCATGAGAAGGCTAATCCTACTTATTATTGTAACTAACTCCCGAACCCTTTCACATGATCTTTGGTATCGATGTGGACTTCTAAGTTTATTTTCAATAGTTTCATAATCCTCAAAAATATCAACTCCGATAGGTGACCATCTCATCTAGCTCAAACAGATCGGTGGCGACTCTAGAAAAATGGTTATTTCATAATGACTATTTAGAGTTAAGTCAAGTGAGCAATTCTTCTCGACAACTCGGCGCCTAAACAAAAAAATATAAAATAATAACAAAGAAAAAATAATAATGATATGAGCGCCTAAAAATAAAAGAATAACAATATATATAGATATATATTTATATAGAAATAAGGGATGCATTCGCCATTTTAAGTTGGTATGGTCAGGATTCATATCTGGGTCATGTTGCTATAGCTCGGCAACTCCACTAGGACAGGTTAGAGAGCTAGGCCTAAAATTAAGTACATGATAACTAAATTTTTGGCTAATTTAATTTCAATTGATATTTAACTTTAATTTTTGGTATTTTCAAAACAAAATTTTTATTGTATGTTTGATTTATATGGAAATATCGGTATATATTTTTCATATTTTTTACTTAGTAGCATTATTTTAGCGGAATTTAGGATAGGTTTTTTATTATTTTTGGAAGAGTAAATCATAAAAGGTAAGTTGTTCTGCCGTACATGCTGTGCACATGCATATGCATTAGATTCTCTTCCAGGTATATGGAAGGGGCATAGGTTATCCAATACTTTAGAAGAAGGTGAAGTAGCTCTGCCTTCTGAGGTGCTAGTCTCTATTTGGGCTAGTAAAAAGCCTATCGAGCATAAATTCCTATGCTTGTTCGAGGTGTTAGCCTTGTTATAGGGACGGAAGATACATCCATTCGAATTAAACCCTTTCCAATATAAATTTGAGATTGTTAAGGACTAGGGTACTTCGTTACTTCTTTCCAAACTCGGGGAACAATTCAAAAACCTATTTAGATGTCTAATCTAAACTTTATGTAATTAATCGTAAGGCCTCACCTAGTTAAAGCCATACCCCATTCTACAAGGTACCGAGTTAGGTACACATGGGGAAATGCTTCAACCTTTTGCTCTTATAATTTGATTTTTTTAATATCAACAAGTATACATTGTGTTGCTATGATAAATTTTATTTTTAGCTTGATTTGCTATATTGCAAAGAATTTTCTTGTAGCAATTTTTGGTAATTGTTATTTCACTTTTAATTAAAAAAATTCCTATGACAAGAAAAATGGATTTCATAGAGTCTTAAGCTAAAAGAAGAAGAAGAAAAAGAAAAAGTGAAAGAAAGAAGATTGCGCTAGGATTTTTTCTTTTTAATTTTTGCATCACATCTATATTTTAAAAAATTTGTAAATTTATTCAAGCATTTTTTTTACATAGTCATTTGTTTATATGCTCATGTATTTATGATTTCCATGATGTGCTAAATTTATTTTATTTATTGCATTTAAGGACTAAGACATGGTTGATAATTTAGAGACAAGAATAAACATGTTAGAGTCTATCTAAGAGGAATCCAAACATAAAGTTCATGGAATGAAATAACCACTTGTAAAATTGTTTAAAATAACTGTTAACATTCTTGAATAGGAATCTATGAAGGAATCATCATCATTTATTTTAAGTCAATTGGCCATGACCTTGACAACTCAGTTAGAAGCACAGGTTAGCATTTTAGGGAAAAAAAACTATTAGGGAAGTTAGATTAGATGTGCAAGAAATCAAGGGATGATTTTCAAAGTTGATAGAAAGGATAGAGAATCGAAATCAAAGTAGATTGGATTCCCCTTATGAGACATTATGATCATTGCCTTTAATCTAACCCTATGCATTCAATGATTTAAAGATCGAATCAAGCATATCATTACAGGAACATTCTGATTTAGGGCCTATTCATATAACTAAAAAGAATATGTGTAATCTTCCATCACTGTAAATCAAAATCAAATCCTTGTCAACATTTTATCATCCCTAACCACTTTCAGACTCTAGTACGAGCAAAAAATCACAAAGAAATAAAAAAATTTTGATTTGATTTATATGGATGTGTACCTTCATTTGCTCTAAAGCTGATTGATTGCACTTGTTCATATTAAATCCCATGAAATCCCATCTAAAAAAGGTATAATCTTAAGGCCTACTGTGAGTACCATGTTAGAGTCCAAAGGCACTCTATTAAGGACTGTATGCAGTTTAAAAATAAAGTGGAAAGCCTTATGGAAGCAGGAGCATTAAGGTTTGAAATAGGAACTGGATTTGATGAAACTTACTACCACATTATTTGCAAACAACTTACCTCGAATGGGTGGGAAAACAATCAAGACCAGAATCAATTTGATCAGATTCCTATCACCTATGCCGAACTACTACTGTAACTTATTTAAAATCATTTTTTTGGTACCTTTACTGGTGGGACAACTGAAACCTTTATGCTATGCAATTACAATGCCAATGAGTAGTGTGACTATCACTCTAGCAATCAAGGTCATTCAATAAAAGATTGCTTCCAGTTTAAATATGAAGTTAGGGAATTCATCTAATTCGGAATGTTGAGATTCAAAAGGAAGAAGCCCAAGTACCTATGGGAATTCGATGACTAAGCCAAAAAATGGAAAAGAAAACATCTATTATCTAATGGATAGGATAAAAGCCTTTTAAACCTTTGGGTGAAGTAGCATAAATAGCTAAATGGAAGAAACCACACAATAAGAAGAAATGCAAGCAAAAACTTTCAGCTTGATGGAACTATTTGAGATAAGGGAGCTAGTTTGCCAACAACCATAAGGAACTACCAACACTTTTACGGGCTATCTAGGGAAATGCAAGTAAAAAGAATACTAGCCAATATTCAAGATGCATAAACGGAAAATACCTAAAATATACAACAAAATGTGCTTCCACCTAATTCACCACCAACCATTAATATTAACTCTTATACTAGTCTATAAAGGGCAGATACGAAAAACACTATCGCATAAAAGAAGTCAATAGTTCCTTGCTTTGATGATCCTTGCTTCGATGAAGAAGAAAGGCATAAGTAGATAAGCAAAAGGCCATCTGAAGTAGAAATTAGAAAAAGGGAAATTACAATTCCTTGAAAGAAGATTAAAGGCTGTAGAAAAAGATAAGTTCTATACTAATATAGTAGTGTTAATGCTGATTATTATAGTCTAATGCCAGATCTAATTATCACACCAAAGTTTAAAATTTTGAAGTTCAAAATGTATGGCAGATTCACATGTCCTAAGGTACATTTGATGACATTTGCAATAAAATGGTTGGGTATGCTGGAGATGAGAAGTTGCTCATCCATATTTTTCTTGAAAGCTTGATTGGGGTAGCTATGGAATTGTACTTTTAATTAGAAAAAAGACAAATGAGCACATGGAAGGATCTGATTTGAACATTTTTACAATAATATAAGTCTAGGTTAGAAATTACTTTATATCGAGGAACCCACCAAACCATGATAAAGAATCTTAGCAAGAGCTACAAAGAATATGCTTATAGATGGAAAGACGTAGCTTCACATGCTCAACAACCTCTCACTAATAAAGAAATGCATATTTGTTTCTTGGATGTTTTTCCATCTCCATACTATGACAAATGGCTCAAAAATGTGTTTTCTAAGTTCTCAGACATGTTATTTTCTTTAGAAAGAATTGAACATGGCATACAAATAGAAAAAATCATAGATACTAGCCAGGTGGCATATATGAGATGAGAGAGTGATCCTATCATTAAATGCCAATAAGACATTGCTAATTGAAGCCAAAATCATCGAGAATTGAGAAAGTAAGGAACTCCATTTGGATAATGTCCTTGCCCTCAGCCTTTCATCGCTCAGTGACCCTAATAGGTTTATCCTTGCATTTCGTAGCCCTTTATGCAAACATTTTTGACTCCAAGTTCTAATAGGCAAAGTGACTCAGGAAAAAGTTTAGGCAATTCTCAGAAATATAATAAAAGGATCAAGGTGTATCATGCCTTATCAATTTCCTACATCGAGCTCTTTCCTTTGCTCATTCAGAATTAGATGATCTCCACTGTCCTTGCAAAGCCTAGGAGACCTTCTTATCAAGAATGGTATAATCCTAGTGTCAGATGTGAGTATCACCGAGAGGTAGAAAGTCATTCCATAAAGAATTGCAATATATTCAAAAGTAACGTACAAGATTTTAGGAATGCTAACCTAGTAAAATTTAATGAGTTGATGGAAGTCTATTAAAGATGATTGGTCTAAAGGTCATCGACCTTATGGTACTATGTCAATCAGAGGCAATTAATATTTTAACTCTAAAACTCTATACCTTTCCTTTTAGAAACTATGAATTTTGAAATAAATTTTGGTTTATAAATAGTATGCATACTATCATCAACCATGAATTTCGTTAATAATGATTTCCAATATCTAGGATAATGAGAACATTTTGAAAAAAAATTTTTTTGGTAAGTGATCACCAATAGGCTGAACTCTTTCAAAACGTTCCTTCACTTCCATATATATAATTATCCTAGACATTTAACCATAGACCTGTCACACCAAATGTTATTTTTTTGGATTCCTTGAAGATCGAACAAATAGGTTATGCTCTTAAAAGATTCAGATATATATAGTTTGGCATGTGTTAAAAGAATGACAGTAATTCTGAGATCTTCTTTATCTGGGTAATCTTTTACCATAGTTTTCATGACACTTTTCTAGATCCTTGATTTAGAAAGAATGAGTGTAAACATGAGCCAAAATTTTTTTCTCTTTTGAGTAAAATCTTTTCAATCCAATACTTGATAAATAAGATATGAAATCCAAGATGTTTTTCATGCCAATTCAATTTTTTTCCTAAAGGTTCAACCACAATCATGATCTATTGGTGGCTATAAAGCTGATAATGTTGAGTAACATACCTTAAACCTTTAAAAATTAATTGCAACATCATGTTAATAGGGTGCTCAAAATGATTCCACAAAGAAAACAACTATTTTTTCCTGGCAAAATGGTTGTCAGTTTAAATGGTTGTGTTTAAAATAAAAAATAACCTTTTTTCTCTATCCTTTTGTAAATATTAAAAATTATTCCCTTTGTAGTCCTCTTTGAGCCTGGTAATTAATTTTTTTTTAAGAATCCTAATCAAGGATCGTCCTCCACCCTGGAGGCCAAGTGAAGCAAAGTGTTAAGATCAAAAGGGGCAAATTCCAATCTAAAGTTGCAAGAAGAACAAGTTAAGTGTCATGAGACAAATCATGAAGACTGAAAACAGTTCAAATTTCAAGTTGAAATATTCAAAGTAAAGAGTGAAGAAAATTTCAAGTTCTTTCAGAATGAAAAATGAAAAAAATATATAAAAAGAAAAGAAATAAAAAAAGGTAAAGAAAATTGAAAAAGTAAATAAAGAGAAAGAGATGAAGATTTGTTTGTCTTAAAAGACAAATTAGATTTGATTCCTTCTGAAGAGAAATGATCCCTGATTCAAGTACCGTTAAACATTTGATTTGGGCCTATTTATCTTTTTCTTTCTAAAACTTGAACCGTGGCCTACATTATGTACTTAAGAAAGTCCATTTTGATCAAACATAGCTATTTGAGTTGTCAGGCCATTCCTAAAAAGCTTCTTTTAAATTCATCATTTTGAATGATTTTTAAGCTCTCAAGAATATGATAGGGCAATCATTTAAAAAAATAATGTTCTAAGTGAAAACCTAAAAAGGATAGTCTAGAACAAACTTAAAGGCTTGGGAATTACTCCCAAACTAAAAAGGTAGTCTCACCATATGCCTCTTTACCTTTGGTTGAACCAAAACAAGTGTGCATAACTTAAAAGATATATATGGTGGTGTGGTTGAGCTTTTGGGTTATCCCTTGATTGAGATTTGAATTAGGCATAGTGATATGAAAAGGAGAGAGATCGTTCGACAAATTGCTCATCTAACTAGTCTCGAGAGGCTACTATAAAGTGCCCATAAACTTAGAGTAGCCATCGATCATTTTTGGCTAGGCATGATCGGATGCCTATTGAAAATAGTATTCTGAGTTATGAAAGTCAAAACATCAATTTCAATGTCTACCAGTTCCAAAGATTTATTGGTTGGGTCCGAGAATTGGTTACATTTGGAGAGGATTAGCAACCCCACGACACTCGAAATCGATACCGCTAACTATATGTCACTTTGGTTTTGATTTTATTGGTTTCACTTTATCATAATTTCAATATAATCCACTTTAATGCATACTTTGTAGTGAAAACTATAGATTCAAGTTTTTTAAAAAGAATTCATATCTCTTATGCACCCCAAAGATGTGGAGAACATAAGATTTTTTTTATGGAAATAATCTTCGGATGAAATTTTGGAAATTTGGATATCTCATGTCAAGCACTGGAGAGATATCGATGCGAGCATTGCCTTGTAATTTTTGAAAATGATTTTAAAATATGAATGCACAATGGTTACTATGAAAAGAAAATGTATTAGTAATATGAAAAAAATATAATCATATTACATAAGAATAATCACACACAAAACATAAAGAAAATGAGGAATGATCGAGATGTATTTTGTAATCTTTGATTATTGATGAATAATCAGGATAATAACTTTGAGACATATTTGGATTCAGCAGTAATTTAAGGTTCAAAAAAGTGGTTTTGACTAAAATGACCTAGGATATTCGAGAGAAAGAATTCAGATTTCTAGTGAAAAGTGGGTTTAGAATATCCCCTCAGAAGGCAGATTGGAGTATCCCCTAAGGTGAAAATTTTGGATGTGCTTAAAAAAAGGTTTTGATTGAAAGCCCTTTTAAGAAGTTCTAGAAGAGAGAAAATTCAAACTTTAGGTAAAGAGTAGGGTTCGATTATCTTCTCAAAAAGTGGGGTTAGAGTATCCCCAAAGGCAAAAATTTTAGATATGTAAAAAAGAAATTTTGATTAGCAATCCCAAAAATGTCCAAGATAGCAAAAATTTAAGTTTTGAATGAAAAACAAGGTTGGAGTATCCCTTCGAAAAGTGGGGCTAGAGGATCCTTGAAGTGAAAATTTTAGATCTGTTAAAAAAGTTTATAGAGAAAAAGAAATATTTTGGGATAAAAGGTATCTTGAAAATAGAAACTGAGACTTAATGAAATTATTTTTGTTTTAGCCTTGATCCAAGCCTAGATGATATGTGTTATATCACGTGACCCCATGGGGTGTCAATTGAGTGCACTTCGAGAAGTTTGAACATCTTGATAAAAATGATCCGAGAAGTTAGGTTGATTTTAATTGCAAAAGCAAGGGACAACATCTCACTGTCTACCTTCTTGAATTTGCTCTGGGTAGATTCGAAAGTGTTAAGAAACTAGTGAGGTACCATTAGAAAGATGACTTGATATCGTTTAATATAAAAATATTCCAAAAATCCTAGAAAATCGCTTTCTAGGTGGAATTAATTTTTGAATATGGTTTGTTTTGACACTAGCAACAAGAGTAGGGAAAATGGCATAGTATACTTGGGAAAATCGTTTTATACTCATTCGGTATCGTTCAATCACAAATAATACCTTTGTAGAAAGGGAATTTCATGAAATTTCTAGGAACAATATTTAGAAAATCAAGAAAGATCATCTAGTGGGCCGAAATGGCTCAAACATAATGCAATTTGCTTGTTCTAAAGGTTCTAGATAGCAAAAGTTTGAAAAATCATAATCCCCTCATCTAGAATGATCCAGGTGCAAATGAGACATCGTTCGAATGGTAATTCTATGCTCTTTCATGCAAAAATATTAGAAAAATCCAAAAAAATATAGTCAATCTCAAAAATAAAGTTTGAATTAGTAGGTACAATGTTATTGGTGCAAAATAGGGTAGTTTTCTGGTATTTTCAAGTTTTTTAGCAAAGGATGTCTGAACTAGTTTGGGACAATGAAACAACCCATTGACCATGCCATAAATAAATATAGTAAACTCAGGATCAAGGCTTAATGTTTTATCAAATAAAATGATCATTTTCTAAGAAAACAACATTTGGTTGTTTATTTAACCATGAATCCAGACTTGGAAAGTTTGATTTGTCCCTAAGATTGGAGCAGCAATTTAGTGAAAACATTAAATCCAAGCTAGTCTCCATCTATTAAAGGTAGCATAGATTTAACTTAGGGCCTTTTTGGATTTTAGATTTTGAAACAAACAATCATACATTTTGACAAAAATGTTATGAATGAAATGTAACATGCATAACAGTGAACTTGAACAACACATTCAAGCAAACAAAGCCGATATTTTGGCAACGAAAAAGGTGGAAAAATGTAAAATGATGACAAGTAAGATGCCTAAGAAAGTTAGCATAGATATTGGTAAGAACACGTTTAAATAAGGAAAAAATGTGCTAAAATCTTCAATAAGGTATTTAGTTTCATGAAACCTACCAAGATGCCAGAAAAATGCATGAATATGCTTAAAACATAATTGGGTGATTATTCAAATATGAGATAAACATGTGAAGGTAGATGAATCATGGCAAGAAATGCATGAATAGGGGCTATTATGATGATGAAAATAAAGCAAGGCATGTTTGACCATCCAAGCAATATCAAGGCGTAAAAAAGGACTATCAAGCCAAAAACTACCACAACCAAGGCCATGGTAATGCATGAAAACCATAGAATGGTCATGGTGACATAAAGAGGCCACTAGGATGATGGATATGTTGAAAAATCAGAGAATAAATAGAATAAAAGAGAAAAAAATATATCAAAAGTTTTTAGTTCTCTAAGCAACAACTTTAAACTCACTTTTTTCCTTCTTTCGACGTTGGACAACAAGAAAGTGATGAAAAGAGGGAGCTTTTCATTTAGAATATGGATCGAGAAGAGTTTTGAAAGGAAAAATGAGTGGAATAGAGTGTTTTAGAGGGTTTTTAATGGTGGTTTTAAGAAGCTATAGGAATTGAGAGTTGTTTTTAGTTTTTTGTTGGCTAAAGGATATTAAGAGAATGTATGAAAGCGAGTGTTTTCTTTGCTCAGAATGTTTTTGTGGTAGGGTTTTCTGCTATTTCTATGTCTGTGTATGTGTCCATCTTTCCTAATTGAACCAAAGTTGGCATATATAGCCATGTGACCATGAAGATAAAAAATACAAAAAGCAAGGGCATTATGGGGTTTTGGTGCATGTAACCCATGTAGAGACTTGGTATTGTGCTTAACTGCCATGCAAACTTATTGGTATGTTTAGCAAAAATATTGGATTAAGGCCATGCAGCTGAGCATTAAGGAAAAATTAGCCTTACCCATTGGTAATTTGCATAGTGTCATAAAATATCCCTTGTCATTTGCTATTTGGGCTTAAAAAAATTGTCTAAATCTAATCACAAGCCCAAAGCTGAAGCCTGGTATGAATTTTGATGATTTTTGTTACAAGAAGCATGTTTGAATCGGATTTTCAAATCAATAGTGCAAAAGCTAAAAAAGCCTCAAATTGGGCAAAAATGCCTTGGTGTATTAATGCAAAACATTATGTATTGATACATAAGGTATTTTCTGCCAATAAGTATTAATACAATAAAGCATGTATCGATACCAAGAGCCAAAAAAAGTTTTCAGTCTTGAGATTTAGAGGTATGTATCCATACTTCATGGGCTTGTATCGATACTCTCGCTTGAGTATCGATGCCAAAAATCATAATTTTAGCTACACCAAGGTCTGTATTGATACAAACATGCTAAGTATAGATACCACTCATTAGGTATCGATGCAAACTTGCTACATGTGAAAATTTAAAATTTTAATTATGTAAGAACTTGGTATAAATACCTATGCACTAATATGAGTTGCACGTACATTTGGCTTTCTAAACTACCTTATTTTGGTCCAAAGTGATAGGAAATTGACTCATGCCTATTTGTATAACTTTAAAGATGCTAAGATATGACCTCCGATGCCTTAGATTATGGCTTTTGATGTCTTAGATGGTGGCTTCCCATGCCATAGATGGTCCTTGGATAAAATAGGTGTCTACAAGTACCCTTCTTTGGCCTTTGATGAGTATAAAAAATAAGGCAAAGATAAATAAACACTAATTTGTTCATGGTAGGATGATGTTCCTTAAATGGCTGAAAAAATAAAATTTAATTAATGCTTTGTTGTGGTAATCATAATACCTTGCCTGCAATTTGAATAAAAGTTTGGATAAATTTTTGTAAGGTGTAACCTCCCTACTGGCCTTTTAGTCTTTTTTAAGGTTTAATCTCCCTAGATAGGCACCAACTAATGTGGACTTTGAATTAATAAGTGCCTAGCTTATTATGGGCAGATTAAATTGGCACCCAACTCTTTATGGACATACTTGATTGGCGCCTTGCTATTTAAGGATAGACTCGATTAGTGCCTAGTTCTTTGTGGATAGACTTGGTTAGTGCTTGACTTTTTGAGGACAAACTTGGTTGGTACCAAGCTCTTTGTGGACAAACTCAGCTGGTGCCCTACTCTTTGAGGACAAACTCGGTTGGTGCCTAACTTTTTATGGATAAGCTCGATTAGTGCCTAGCTCTTTCTAGACAGACTTTGTTGGTGCCTTTCTCTTTGAGGACAAATTCGATTGGTGCCTTACTTTTTGAAGACTGACTCAGTTAGTGCCTAACTCTTTGTGGACAAACTCAATCGGTGCCTTACTTTTTATGTATAAACTCGATTGGTGCCTAATTGTGGACAAACTTGATTGGTGCCCTACCTTTTTAAGACAAACTCAGTTGGTGCCCAGCTTTTTATAAATAAACTAGACTAATGCCCAACTCTTTATGATAGACTTAATTGATGCCCTACTTTTTGAGGACTGACTCGACTGCTG
Source organism: Adansonia rubrostipa (assembly GCA_038381775.1). Lineage (NCBI taxonomy): Eukaryota > Viridiplantae > Streptophyta > Magnoliopsida > Malvales > Malvaceae > Adansonia > Adansonia rubrostipa. Next base: position 18,536 of record JBBYHM010376100.1, read on the forward strand.
TCCAGCTTTTTATGGACTGAAAGGAAATAACGCATCTAACTTTTTATGAACTAAAAATGGAAAAGGAGTCTAGCTTTTTATAGACTAGAAAGGTAAAAGGCATCCAACTCTTTGTGGATGAAAGAAAGATGCATCCAGCTCTGTGGATTAAAAAAAGAAAAAAAGTCTAGCTCTTTATGGACTAGATGATATGAATTTAAGTACCTTTCCTAGGTAGCTTTTCAATTTATGAGCTTATGAGGTCAAGAATTCTTACTTAAAACCTTTTTATTGGCATGACTGCTATGACTAGGAGTTTGTACCTTTTGTATGAATGATGCATGAATATGCAAATGCATGATGCAGATATGATGATCGATTTTGGTCATTTTAGTCGTTTGGTCTTCACCAAGCTTGATACAGTGATCTCTTTTCCAAGATTCACCATCCTTGTCCTCGATTTCCTAAGGTTTTGAGTGTTAAGGTTGCTTTTAGAAGGTATGGATGGCCTTTGATTATGAAGAGACAGTCTTGAGCTTAAATAGCTTATGTTTAGGGATTTTTTATTGAGGTAAGTATGAGGGGTTTCTCTTGTCAATTTTGATTCATGGGTGTTTTTAAGCACTTAGGTGAACTGATTTTCATGGGTGTTTTTAAGCACTTAGGTGAACTGATCTAAATTTCAATTATTTTGATGTTAGTTGGAAAAGGACTTTTGCCTTTTACCTATGGGCTGGGGTTTGCTAGGGAGAAGGTTTTGAACATTTTTTTAGGATGTGGAGGTCTAAAGGTAAGACCAGTTGTGGTTCCCAGGTTCACTATTGATCTTTGGACATAAAGCAAAATTCCTGTGAAGTTTTATCTTTCAAAGTAATGTTAGGAACTCCTATTATTAGTTTTGTTATTTATCAAGCATTTTCAATTAAATGATAAGCATGATGCAACATGGGATGCAAGAGTTAAAAGAACTTTTGAGAGAAATCAAGTGATTGTATTTAAAATAAAGAGGGTACAAGTTATGACAAATTTTGAGATCGCAAATGATTTAAACTTAAAAAGAGTTAAGAGTGGTGTTTCTGACTGTTTAGCCCCTGATGCTAATAGCATGAATCTTCCACTGAGTGCTTTCGAAGATCTTTCTTAAGCAGTGAATCCTTTTGATGTTGGATGGCTCACGAAAAGATTTTTTGGATTTTCCTATAGTGGGATGGTTGCTCGACGGTTGGGTAGGCATTTTTTTTAGCATGGGTAAGAATAAGATTAGTATAGTAGGTTAGAATAGAATATGTGGGTTAGGGTGTAATTTGGTATCTTGATCAGGGAAGGTTGGTTCTGGATTGGGTTAAATCTTAAAGAGATTTTAGTTGTCTACACCTGTTTTTGGGTTTTTAGTTTAAGTATGTTTGTTTTCATAGACACACTCTTTTTTTTAGACGAAGAAAAAGAAAGATAGGATGCCTTTTCAAATCTTCATCCTAGAATCCTTTCAAGCATAGCATTTTTTATGAAATCAGAATTGGCAAGATTAGGCAAATTGCTATTATCCATATTAGTTAAAATTAAGGCTTCTCCAGAGAACATGCGCTTAACCATGTATGGCCCTTCCTAATTGAGAGTCCGTTTTCCTCGAGCAACTTTATAAACCAAAGGCATTTGTTTAAGCATTAGGTCACTTTTTTTGAAATTGATAAGGATTGACCTTTTTGGTATAGGCTCTCATCGTATATGTTTGATACATTTACCCATGGCAAATTGCTTTCATTTTTTTCTCTTCAAGATATTAAGCTATTCATATTGATTCTTGACCCATTAAGCTTCTTTAAGTTGTGATTTCATCAAGACTCTAAGTGAGGGATTTTAATGTCGATAGCTAGAACGACCTCCATGTCATAAATGAAGGAAAACAAGGTGGCACCCATGGAAGTTTGAATTGCTTTATGATAGGTGTGTAGTGCAAAATGTAGCTTTTCATGCTAATTGTTATATGTTTCAGCCATCTTTTTGACTATTCTCTTAATATTCTTCTTAACTACTTTGACCGCCTCACTCATTTTTAGATGATATGGCACCAAGTTATGATATTAAATTTTAAATTAAGAATGAACTGCTTGCACCATCTTGTTTTCCAGGTTGCATGCATTTTCTATGATGATTTGTTTGAGAAGCCCATATTTGCAAATAATGTCTCGTTTCAAAAATTTGTACTCAATGAACTTAGTAACATTAGCATAAAAAGCTACCTTCACTTACTGGGTGAAATAATCAATAGCAACCAAAATGAAGCAGTGCCCATTAGAAGCCCTAGGGGTGATCGGTCCAATCATATCCATGCCCCACATAGAAAAAAGCCATGGAGTTATCATAATATAAAAAGGTGATGGCGAGGCATGGATTTTATCCATGTAGAATTGGTATTTGTGGCATTTTCAAGCATGGTCAATGCAATCTTTTTCGAGAGTCAACCAATAATAGCCCAATCGCATGAGTTGGTTTGCCATTTAGCGTCTATTGATATGTGTATCACAATTCCTTCATGGATTTCTTCAAGAATTCTTTTAGCTTTAGAGGCATCCATGTGTCAAAGTAGCACCTAATCCCAGGCTTTCTTGTATAAAATTCCACCATCCAAAATAAAGATCCCAACCATTCTTCGGATGGTTCTCTTGTCAGTTTCAGTAGTACACTTAGGGTATTTTTATCTCTAATGTATTGAAAGATGTCATGATACCATGGAAGGCCATCTTTTTCTTCTTTAACATTCTAATAATGTACAATAGTTATATAAATGCTTTTTTAAATGGAAGCAAAATTCAATTCTTGATTCACTTTAAACATGGACGATAAGATGGACAAGGCATCAGCTATTTAGTTTTTTTTTCTCTAGGTAAGTTCTAATAATTGATATCATCAATTTTTTTTAGTTCTACAATTAACTTGTTATAATGACTTAGTTTAGGATCATGCATTTGACATTCTTCTTTTAGTTGATAGATACCAAGGTCGAGTCTCTAAATACTTGCAAAGTCTTGATACCTCTTTCAATGGCAGCTTTAAGTCCCATGATGCAGGCTTCGTATTTAGCTATATTATTTGTACAATCAAAGTTTAATCTTGCAGTGAAGAGGTAGTAGTTTCCATCTGGTGATATAAGAATCACCTTGATTCCATTTAAAACTCCATCGAAGTATATTTTCCTAACTATAATCGATAATGTCTTCTACCTCAGATATATACATAAGATTTTCATTAAGAAATTAAAAGTCCAAAGGTTCGTAGTTTCCATTACTCAGCTTACCAATAAGTTTGCTATAATGCTATCCTTAATGGTTTTCTAGTTCCCTACATGATGTCATATTCGAAGAGTAAGACTTGTCACCTGGCTAATCTCTTTGATAGGGTAAAGGCCTTGCATACATGATGGGATAGAGTTTGGCAATTAGCCACGTAGGATGGTATAGCATGTATTGCCTTAACGTATGGATGGCCCAGGCTAGAGCATAACATAACTTCTTTATTGCCAAGTAGTTATTTTCACACTCCATGAACTTTATGCTCAAGTAATAGATAGCCTATTCCTTCCTGCCTGACTCATCATGCTGAGCTAATATACAAAGCATTGACTTATCAAAAACTGATAAAGATAAAATTAAAGTTCGATTGGGCACTGGTGGCATAAGTATTAGCAGGTTTGAAAAATAGTGTTTGACTCCATCAAAGGTTCTTTGGCTTTCTTCATTTCATTTTCCAAGATTTTGTTTTTGAAGTAGCTAAAAGATTGGATCATATTTGTCAGTCAGTTGATATATAACTATGGCCATGTAGTTTAACTTTTCCAAAACACCCCTCATTTCTTTTTAGGTTAAAGGCAACGATAAGCTCTGAATGGCCTTGACTTTGTTAAGATCAACTTATATTTTTTTTCACTTATAATGAAGCCCAATAGTTTACTAGATGTGACATCAAAGGTGCATTTAGTGGGATTTAACTTGAGCTTGTATTGATGAAGTTGTTTGAATAGTTTTAATAAGTAGGCAACATGCTCACCCTCCTTTAGCAATTTGGCAATCATATCGTCTACATAGACCTTTATTTCTTTATGCATGAAATCATGGAAAAAGGTTACCATTGCTCTTTGATAAGTTGCTTTGGCATTTTTTAGCTTGAAGGGCATTACTTTGTTAAAAGAAAATGTCTCACATGGTCACAAGGGTGGTTTTCTCCATGTCTTTAGCTACTATTTTAATCTGGTTGTACCCTAGAAATTCGTCCATGAAGGAAAACAATGCAGTTTTGGTAATGTTGTCTATTTGGGTATCGATATGAGGCAAAGGGAAATTGTCCTTAGAGTAGGCTCAGTTTAGGTCTTTATAATTTATACACATTTGCACTTTTTCATCCTTTTTAAGGACTAAGACTTATAGACTACCTATTTAGGATATTTATCTACTTTGAGAAGTCTAACCTTAAATTATTCCTTTATTTCCTCTTTAATCTTTAGAAGCATCTCCGGTTTCATCCTTCTAAGCTTTTACCATATTAGTTTGCACTCAAGTTTAAGGGGAAGTTTGTGGACCACTATGTTGGTGTCTAATTCGGGCATATCCTGGTAAGACCAGGCAAACACATCTCGATATTCTTGGAGGAAGTTTATCAGTTCAGTTCAAGTTGATGGGTTTATAGAGGTTTCAATTTTGACTTTTTTTTTCTATTCTTCTATTTCTAGGTTTACGGTTTTAGTGGGCTCTTTGTTAGGTAATATCTGTGTTCTTGTTCAATTAATCTTAATAGGTTTGGGGGTACAACCTTCGAACTTAACATTGTTGATGTGATCGATTACTTGAAATTGATGTCCAGAATCTCACTATGAATATTCATGGCACTTTTATTTAGGTACCGAAAAAATGGGAAAAGAATAATATAGGAAAAAAAATATGTAGAAGAAGGTTTAAAAGTTATGAAAATGGACATAAAAATGAAATGCATAATGCTCAGTCATTTTCATTTATAGTACTTAATAAAAGGGTGCCTATACAAAAGATCCCATAATGCTTTTGGGAAAAAGCATGTGGGTTTAGTTCATAACATTATTTTCAAATAGGCTTGAACAGTATAAGAATCTCAGTTTTAGTCCAAACACTTGGAATAAACCCTAGAAAGCATAAGCTAGTCTTTTAGACTATTGTTGACATCTCTAGCTCGTCAATCGTATTGATGGATAGATCCCAAATGCCTCATTTAATATGAACACAACATTGACAAAGTTGACATTCACACATTCGTTCAGATAGAAACTTTCCCAAAGTAGTGGAAAATATCATTAACTATTGCCCTAAGCCTTGTCATAATAAGTGGACTTTCCTTTTCTTAATGTTCTTTTGAGCTTGTTTTCTTTTTTTGTTTTGCATTGGGCTTAAACCTCAAACCTATTTGGTCAGTCTAGTTGATAACTATTAGGGCGCTAGCAATTTCTTGAAGATGTTTTTCGAGTCTCTTTCTAGTCTGGGCACCTTTGTTGATGATTGACTTTAAACCTATATGAGTGCTCTTTGATTAATAAGGCCTAACCATTGGCAACATTTCTTTGACGTAAGTGGCATTGACGAACTCAAGGGATTGAATTAAGGATTTTGGAACATACTCATTGAGCTCAATATTTGGGGCATCGATGAAAGTGGCAGCAATAATGTCTTCCTCTTTTTTGATACTAACAATCTTGTTTTTAATGATGAATTTCAACTTTTGATTTAGTGATGATGTCATTGCCCCACAGAGTGAATCCATGGCTTTCCCAATAAGCAGTTATATGATAAAGCAATATCCATCACTTGGCAGTCAAACTTACAAGTGCATTGGTCGATTTAGAGTGGAATAGTGATGTTTCCCATGATATTTCTACAAGTTCCATCAAATGCTCATACAACCATATGACTATTTTGGATATGAGACACATCAATTGGGAGCTTGTTCAAGCATGATATAGGCAAAGCTGACCAATTATTGATAAGTACCTTGGGCAATATGCTGCCTTTATAGTGTGTAATAATGTGAAGGGCTTTATAGTTTCCTCTTCTTCCGTGAGGGATTTCATCATTGCTAAAAGATATATAGTTGTCAGTAGTGATGTTGCTTACTAAATGATCTAACTAATCTATAGAGATGTTAGGAGGAGCATATGCCTCATTTAAGACCTTGAGGAGAGCATTCTTGTGAGCTTCAAAGTTCAGTAGCAGTGATGGCACGTATATCTTGGTAGGTTGTTGGTTCAACTAATCGACGATGCTATATTCACTATCCTTGATGAACTTAAGAAATTGTGTAGCTTCTTTCTTGCTTACTAGCTCCTTTAAAGCTATCAGGTCTGGTTCTTGGGCTATAAACTTTGGTGCCTAAGGAATATGAGGGGTGTTCTTTTGTTGGACTTCGCTTCTTGATGCGGCTAGGGCATAACATTTGCCACTTTAAGTTACATGGCTTACCCTTAAAGGTCAACATTTGTTGCTTGCTAACTAGATTCTTTCAAAAATTAAAGTTTTGCTTTCATATTTCTAAGGAACCGCCTTATTATCCTTATAAGGGAAAAGGGATGGAAGTTGAATGATCATCTTCGGCATAGGTTGAGCAAGGGTAGCTTTGATTCTGGGTTGGTTGTCAAATAAAACCAATGGCCTTTCAAACCTATAAGGAAGATTGCTTCCATCCTTTTCTGTGGCATTGATAGATAGTACCACATTCGCTGACTAAGTATGTGAAACTTACTTTTTATCGTAGAATTCAATGTTGCCTTCATTCATCATTCTTTGAACCATAGCACAAAACTCTTTGCACGTTTGAAGATTGTGGCCATAGCGAGTATGGGAATAAAAAAAATTCATTAGTTTTTTCCCCTATTTTTTTGGCCTTGTTAACCAAATTAGCTTGTTCCAAGATTTGCCAAACTAGATTTATTAGCGTTCTAGTCTTGTCTATAGTCTTCACGATCTTGCAGTCCTTTTTGATAGCCATTTTCTTTGCATCAGATTCAGCATAGGCCTGGAATGAGCTAGTTCCAACACTGGATTTTGGCCTTTGTTTAGCCTCAACTTTCCCTTTTCCTTTGTCTTTGATGGTATTTTTTTTGTCTGAGTCACTTTTTATGGCCACATCGATTACTCCACCTAATATGACTATATCTATAAAGGTTCTTGGGTAGCTCTTTACTATCTTCTCATAATAAGGGGTTTATAATATGCCAACAAAGTTAATAATTATCTTTTTTTTTGTCAACAAAGGGTGAATCTAGGCAACCTCTTCCATCCATCTCAGAGTGTACTGCCTAAAGCTTTTGTTAGTTTTCTTTTCCATGTTCATGAGAGAACAACAACTTAAAGCCCAGTCGATGGTAGGTCTTTTCTTATTTATGGCATTAATAAATAGTCTGATGTACTTATCCCATTCCTCATAGAACTTAATTTCAGACTGGTCTATCATCTCTTGGACTATCACTAGGAAAAGTGGGCAGTGTTGCAGAATGTGCCCTTGACCGTAGTGGCAGTAAAATGGTTCAATGGTTTCTTTACTCTGGTTTTTGACACTCGAATCTATTTCTACCTCACAAAAGCCTACCATGCCTTACTTATTAGGGTTTTAACTTTTTTGATGTTTTGCTTAACCTAACATCTTTTCCCCTCAATCACCACATTCACTCTTGGCTTTACATGCTGAAGAAGTGGATTGGCTCCAATGTTAGGTCCAAGCCCTTGTTTGACCTGGATTACACCCTTTTCTAACAGGTTCTACACCTTTCTTTTAAATAAGGAGCAACTTTCAATAAAGTGACCTTGTACTCTAGCATGGTACTCACAATAAGCATCCTTATCATATCATTTAGGATACAATGTTGATGAAAAATCTATAAATATCGGGGCTACTAGTTGGCCTACGAATCGATGAGAGTAAATTTCTTTACAAGAGTAATGAAATGGCTCAAAGTGTTCTTTTTCTAGATGTACGTGTTGATTATTTGAAGCTCTTGCTTTGTTTACGTTATGGGATTGTGCGTTTTGGGCCGTGTTTTGAATGGGATTTAGCCTGAAGCTTATTATTGGAGTGAACTTAGTAGAATGAATTGGTTATGGTATGGTGAATAAGGGTTAAAGGATGGATACACAATGTTTAGGAAGTACATACTTTGGGTTGAATGTGGATTCTGAGTGACCTCAGCAGGACTTTCACTAATAGCACTCACTTCATTTTCCTTACCCTTGGCCATTGACTTTGTACTTGACCCAGACGATTTTTTAATGGATATCTTGCCACTTTTGATAGCGTTATCAATCATTTCTCCTGATATAATCATGTTAGCAAAATTCTTCATGTCATTTCCTGCCCACCTTTCATAGTAGAGAGCTCGCAAGGTGTTGATGAACATAACTTCATTTTTTTCTTAGTCAAAAGAGGATAAACTTAAGCTGCTACTTCTCTCAAGCTTTAAACATATAGTCTGAAGCTCTTGGAGGCTTTCTTTTCCATGTTCATAAAAGAAATGTGATCTAGGGCCCAATCAGATATGTGCTTATATTGATCAAGGAAAGCATAAGCCAAATCTGCCTATGTCTAAATTCTTGCAAGATCTAAACCTATATACCTACAGATGGTTTCCCCAATCAGGCTATCCTGAAGGTAATGAATTAGTAGCTTTTTTTTCTCCTTATATCCATCCATCTTGTGACAGTACATACGAAAATGGGCAGTAAAGTCCATAGTCCCATTGCATTTCTCAAAATCTTGCACCTTGAATTTAGGCGGATGATGAGGTCAGAAACCAGTCCCAAAAATTTGGCATTTATAATCCCAAATTTGTCACTTTCTTTGATAGCTCGAAGGCATTTCTCCAGTGACTGATAGTTCTCTAAGGCTTCATTATTTTCTAAAAAACTCTTCACTCTTTCCTACTCTACTTGCCCATCAAGACCTGGGACTATAGGTCTTACGGGTGAAGAACCTTCTTTCAAAAAACCTTGAATTAGATGAGGTACCATTACTGGGTTAATGTAAATAAATGGTTGAGTTGATAGGATCATCGTTGCTGGAGGATGCTATCTTTATGATGCCCTTTCTTGAGCATTAGTGGCTTCAACACTACCATTCAAGTTGTTTTTGGGATTGACTAATTTTTTTCCAACATCAATGGTACTCATTTACCCTTTTTCTTTCAAAACCTCAGACAATAGCTTAGTCAATTCCATAATCTATGCTTGTAATTCCTCAATTTTATGGAGTGATTACTCTTGAGACTCCCTACACATGAGCTCGAGTTATTCGATGCAGGTTTGGTGATTATTTTCCATGGACTTTTTATGATTATTTATGTTATACTGATGACAAATGGTAGGTTCTATGTTTTAGAACACCTTCACTTTAGATTATTACCAGATTAGAACTTTATGATATGTTGTGAGCATGTTTGATGAGATAATGATAAGTATGCAATTATGATGATAAGTGACATACAAGAATAAAGCAATGACAAAGTTAAGTTAGTCATGCAAAGCAAAAAAGACAATTAGATTAAGGGACAACTTCACCAATAGAGTCTTTTGTTGAGGCAACAAAATATCCTGATTACATATTACATTTAGAAATGCTTGACATGGTTACATTGTTTGATCACATGCTCTAAAAAATACAATAATTCTTGTTTATGGACTCCGATAGGAAGGATGTCACATGTCAAGGATTAGGCTATATCCATCATGTATTAAGCCTCTAACTAAGCCACCTAAATCTGCTTAGTAAGATAGCGATGGTGGTCTTGATAATTCTAGCATGCCTGATCGACCATCTATAGCCACTCTTGTTTTTATCGTTTAGAGGCCATCACTAATTCATCAACCTTATCTTGATGAGCTTGCAGAAAATGCTCTAAACCAAAAATTTTGAGTGTTAAAACTTCTTTCTTGACCTAATTTGCTTTCAATCCTAACTCAAGCTTTTAGTCATCCATTCTTCTTTCGATAAGCTGACACGAAGTTACGGGTTTTGACAAGCTTCCCTCTATTGGCCTTGGCCTCCTTTTTTTATTGATGCAGTTCTTTTTTGAGGGTAGCAATCTCTACCTCCCATTTCGCTAATGATTTGTGAAGGTGCCAAGCCCTGCTTACTTTACTAAGTGCCATTTAGTTTTTTTCTGACTCTCAAGATCCTCTTTGAAGCAGTTGTTCTCCTCGACGACTTGGCTTATTTCACTATTCTAAAGATATAGGTCCATTTCCAATTGACTCTTCTCTTCTTTTAAATAAGTGATTTCCTCGGCAAAGGTTGCAGTTTCTTGTTTAATCCTCGCTTGAGCAATTTCATCTCAGAGGGGAATTCATCAACTAACACTTGTGATTTTCCAAACAAAGGCAAGCCGTCATTGATGTGATGGACCCTCCACTCATCATATCCGGATACTACTTCTTCTCTAATACCTTTCCATACAAGAGGTTTATTTTCAAGCATGAAAGGCTAGCTGATCTTTAGATCTATAACCAGGCTCACTGTAGTCAAAATCCCACTGCTTTAAGTCAAAGATGAAAGGATGAATTATCAGTATTAAAATTATTGCAGGATTAAAATGGGTGCATAGCTAGTGTTTCCCCATAAACCCATAAGTGGCACACAACTGTAAACTTCACATTGGTATATGATTGTCTGTGGTGAAAACCAAGGGGCCTTCCATGTCACTTTTTTTCTCCAAGATTCCAAAATTTTTGGACCCATTGCTCATCGAACTTGTCTTGGGGCCATTCCCTTTCAAAGACTTTAGAGATAAGATTAAGGTTAGGTAAGAAATTGTATAGCATTCTTTTTTTTTCAAGGCAAAAGTGGCTAACAAGCCAAATATGAAAAAATGGCGCACATCTGCTGAAGTGACCTGTACATATTTTCTTTCAAAAAGTGAAAACTCGAATAGTTTTAGCAATGATAGCGGTACAAGATTGATGTTGTAGTGTAATCGAGAAAAGAGATCTACTATTTTCATTTTAATATAGCCTAGTGTTTTCGCAAATATGACCAGATCATATATTGTCAAAGCATAGATATCTTGGATTTTTTGGATGTCAATGGTACTAGCCATTGCTGCCTTCAAACTAGTTTATGAGATGCACTCGTTGTCTTAATATGACTCCCGATCTAGGACTCCATTGCCCCAAAAATCTAAGCTAGTCTTTTCTTGAAGGTTAGAGGCTATAAAGCCTTACAATATATTCTATCATTCTTTGCTCCCTCAATGTTGAGTAACACAATATATTCATCAACTGTGGTGACCAAATCTTCATTATTGAAAATGAAGCATTGATATGCTCGTCCTAGAACTGAGACACTGCTTGTAATAGGCCATCATCAAAATAAACTTGGAGTAAGAGGGCTATGTCTCCGTATCTCTTCATGAATGTTTCCCTCTTGATATCATTCTAACTAGCCCATATGTGCTTTAAATCTTGCCACTCATTTTGATAGTACCTTATGTCGACCCTTTCATGCATCGCTGAGACATACCTTACTTTAAGAACATCCCTATCTTTATGCTATCAGCACCCCGACCATGCTCAGACTTTTTCAAAGGATTTCAGATCAAAAATGGATAATTGCTCCATGATAGACACTCCTTGCTGAACACTAATTTATTGACAAATTATCCCATGATGATAATGATTATGATGAAATGATGTGTATATTAAACCAAAAACAAAAGAGGAATAAGTTAGTGACTATACGAAATAATAAGCATAAGGATAAGGGAATAAAAGAAAAACAGTAAATATGCATCCCAAAAATTGCCCTAGCAATAGGCGATACGATGCCTAAGGGAAAACAAGATAATTATGATAGTAAATGGATAACATAATAATGTGTCCAAGTAAAAACTACCTTTAACGAGGTAACATGTACCTCGTTAGGATGAAACTGACTAATTAAGTGGTGCCATTTGTTTATCACTATCAATGCACACGTTAAGCCATCTTTTAGGCAACATGATGATTTGTTTAGATTAGATATGACTCTTTTAAGATGGCATGGAGCATTGTAGGCAATGGCATTTACTTGTTATCACCCATTTATTAAAGAGGGTTAGCTATAGAACATAACGACATACCTTAAGAAATGATCATGAGAAGTAACAAATGCAAGCGACAATGTTCGTCCATCATGGCCTACATAATCAATGAAAGTAAGAAGCATTTCCCTAAGTGACTTTATTTTTTGGGTTATTCTGACAGCATTTTGGTATGTTTGACATGATTTGGCTCATAAGGTTCACTATATAGGTTTAAGTTAATGCCTAAATTAGTATCGCAATCGCTTCTTCATTCGATAAAGACAGCTAAGGCACCCTTATCCTAGGCTGATCATGGGTTTGGTAGAACAGGTTCGATCCAATGGATGTGTTCTCCTATGTAATTGTGAAAGGGTACTCATGAGAGACGTTAGTAATTTACACCCTAGAAGGTCTTATCATGCCTGTGCAAAGGGTTAATCAAGAAGGTAGATAGCTTAATTTCCTCTAATAATTAGGCTATTAACCTCACCATGGAGCTTGATAGGAATTTAGTGCAAATGCATGTGCATGATGCATGTCAGAGAGACAATCAAACCTTTTGTTTTAGCTCTTTATTACCATACTTATTCAAATCGATAGGTTTTTAGGAATAGAGTATTCCTTGATGATCATAGGATAAAAATCATAAAAATTAAGAGGTTAGAAGATAAAGGAAAAAAATGGGTTATATATTAATAATGTCAAAAGCCAAAAAACCAAGAACCACGTGAGATATAGCTGGTTGTTAGCCTAACTTCACAATTGACTCCCCAGTAGTGTTGCCAAGCTATCGCGAAGTGCCCTTTGACCTTCTATTGAGTCAAATGAATTGCTTATCCAACTAGTCTCGAAAGGGCTTGACTTAAAAAATATATATAGTGGTGCAGTTAAGCTTTTAGATTATCCCTTGATTGAGAATTAAATTAGGCATAATGATATGAAGGGGAGAGAGACTGTCAGGTGAATTGCTTATCCAACTAGTCTCGAAAGCTGCTGTAAAATGGCCATAAACTTGGAGTCACCATCGATCATTTTGGGCTAGGCATGATCAGATGCCTATTGAAAATAGTGTTTTGATTTATGTAACTCAAAATATCAATTTCAAGGTCTATGAGGTCAAAAAAATTTATCAGTTAGGGTTAGGCATTGGTTACACATAAGGAAATATTAATACCCCCACGACACTTGAAATCGATACTCACTAACTATATGCCATTTTGGTTTTCATTTAATTGGTTTCATTTTATCATTATTTTGATATATCCTCTTTCATGCATGGATTTTTGTGAAAACTATAGATCTAGGTTTTTTAAAGAAAATATTTGTCACCTATATGCCTCGAAGATGTGGGAAACATAGGAATTTTTTATGGAAATAATCTTCAAATTAAATTTTAAAAATTTGGACATCCCATATTTAGAACTGGAAAAATACCGACATGGGACATTGTATTATAATTTTTTTAAAATGATTTTAAAATATGAATGCAAAATGGTTTCTATAAAAAAATGTGTTAGTAATCAAAAAGAATACAATCATATTACATAAGAATAATTACCCATAAAACATAAAGAAAATGAAGGAGAAATGAGATGTATCTCATAATTGTCTTTGATTATTGATAAATAATCGAGATGACAACTTTAAGACATGTTTGGATTTGACAGTAACTTAAGGGACATAAAAAGAGGTTTTGATTAAAATGGCTTGGATATTTGAGAGAAAGAATTTAGGTTTCTAGTGGAAAACAAGGTTGGAATATACCCTTGAAGTCGAGGTTAATGTATTCCCTAAGGTGAAATTTTGGATATGCTCAAAAGAAGGTTTTGATCAAAAGCCTTTTTGGGTAGTTCTAGGATAGAAAAATTTAGGCTTTAGGTAATGAGCGAGGTTAGAGTATCCCTTCAAAAAGTGGGATTAGAGTATCCCTAAAGGCAAAAATTTTAGATCTATAAAGAAAATATTTTGATTAGCAATCCTAAGAATGTACAAGAGAGATAAAATTTAAGTTTTAAATGCAAAGCAGGGTTAGAGTATCCCCTCAAAAAGTGGGGCTGTTGTATCCCTAAAGGTAAAAATTTTAGATCTATTAAAAAATTTATGGAGAAAAAGAACATTTTGGGATAAAAGGTATTTTGAAAATAAAATTTAAAAGTTTGAATAAAATTATTTTTATTTTAGCCTTGATCTAAGCCCAGATAGCATGTGTTATATTACGTGACACCACGAGAAGTCTCAATAAAAATGGTCTGGGAAGTTGGGTTGATTTTGATTGCAAAAATAAGGGACAACATCGCATTGTTTCTCTTCCGAAATTTGTTTCGTGTAGATTCGAAAGTGTTAGGAATCGGGCAAGGTACCACTGGAAAGGTAACTTGATAAAGTTTAATATAAAAATATTCTAAAAACCCTAGAAAATCGCATTCTAGGTGGAATTAATTTTGAAATTAGGTTCATTTTGATGCTTGTAGCTAGTGCAGGGAAAATGGCATAATAGACTTGAGAAAATCATTTTGGACTCATTTGATATCATGAAATCACAAACAGTACCTTTCCAGAGAAAGAATTTCATGAATTTTCTAGGATAAATAATTTCATGAATTTTCTAGGATAAATATTTAGAAAATCCAAAAAAAAACCTAATAGGTCGAAATGGCCCAAATAGAATGCAATTTGCTGGTTCTAAGGGTTCTAAATGACAAAGGTTTGAAAAATCATAAACCCCCTTATCCGGAATGATTTGGGTGCAAACAAGACACTTTAGAAAGGTAATTCTATGCTATTTCATGGAAAAGTATTAGAAAAATCCAAGAAAATATATTTTGCCTTGAAAATAATTTTTTTAATAGTGGGTACAATGCTACCAAAGCAAAATATAGGAGTTTTTTTTTTTGGTATTTTAAGGTTTCTCAAGACTAGACTTGAGCCAAAGATGTCTAAATATTTATGGCAGAAAGACATAGGTGACAAAGGTGTCATGAATTCATTCCATAATCCCATATTAGTTCGGGATGATGAAAGAACCCATTGACTATGCCACAAATGAGAGTGGCAGACTCAAGATCAATGCTTAATGTTTTATCAAAAAAAGTGATCATTTTCTAAGAAAACATCATTTAGGAGTTTATTCAACCATGAATCCAGACCTAGAAAGTTTGATTTGTCCCCAAGATTGGAGGACCAATTGAGTGAACACTTATTAGTCTCCATCTATTGGAGGTAGCATAGGTTTAACTTGGGGCCTTTTGAAAATCAGATTTTGAAATAAACAGTCATACATTTTGACAAAAATGTTATGAATGAAATGTAACATTTATAATATTGAACATGAACAGCACATTCAAGCAAAAAAAGATGGTCTTTTGGTAATGAAAAATGTGGCAAAAATGTAAAATAATGACAAGTAAGATGCATTACCATGTTAACATAGATGTTGGTAATAACATGTTCAAACAATGAAAAATGTGTTGAAATCTTCAAGAAGGCATTTTTTTTCATGAAACCTACCAAGACGCAAGAAAAATGCATGAACATACTTAAAGCATTTTTAGGTGAACACTTAAATATGAGATGAACATGTGAAACTAGATGAATCATGGCGAGAAATGCATGAACTGGGGCTGTTATGATGATGAAAATAAAACATGGCATGTTTGACCATCCAAGCAACATCAAGGCATTAAGAGGATCATCAAGCCTAAGACTACCACAACTAAGGCCAAAATAATGCATGAGAACCTTAGAAGGGTCATGGTAACATAAAGAGGCCACTAGGATGGAAACGTTGAAAAATCAAAGAATAAGTAGAACAATGGGGAAGATATATACCAAAAGTTTCAAGCTTTAGCCTTTTTCTTTGAGTAGCAACTTTGAACTCACCTTCTTCTTACTTTTTAATGTTAAACACCAAGAAAGTGATGAAAAGAGGGAGCTTTCCATTAGGATGTAGATAGAGAGGAGTTTTAACAGGAAAAATGATTGGAATAAAGGGTGGGTTCTATAAGGGTTTCTAATGGTGGTTTTAAGGAGCTACGAAACATAAAGGTGTTTTTAATTTTTTAGTGGCTGAATGACACTGGAAGAATGTATAAAAGTGAGTGCTTTCTTTATTGAAAATGTTTTTGTGGTAAGGTTTTCTATGCTTTCTCTGTTTATGCATGTGTTTATCTTTCTTAGTTAAGCTAAAGTTGGAATATATGGCCATGTGACCATGAAGACAAAAAATGTAAAAAGTAAGGGCATTATGAGGTTTTGGTCATGTATCTCATGCAGAGAAAATGTATTATGCTTAGCTACCATACAAACTCATTGGTTGGCTCAGAAAAACAATGGATCAAGGCCACTTTGTGCAGCTAAGCATTAAGAAAAATCAGCCTTACTTTTTGGCAATTTGCATGATGTCATATAATGTCCCTTGTCATTGGCTATTTGAACCTAAAAAGTTTGTCTAAATCCAATCATAAGCCTAAAGTTGAAGCTGGTATGAATTTTGATGATTTTTGGTGCAAGAAACATGTTCAAATTGGGTCAAATTAATGGAGCAACGGCTGAAAAATGGCTTAAACTGGGCAAAAATGCCATGATGCATCAATACAATATTTTGTATCAATAAGTAATGTAATTTTTGCCTATGAGTATCAATACAATGAAGCATGTATCGATACCAAGTGCCAAAAAAGTTTTCAATCTCGAGACTTAAAGGTATGTATTCATACTTCATGGGCTTGCATTGATATTTTTGCTTGAGTATCGATACATCTGGACAAAATTCATAATTTTAGCTACTGCCAAGGTCTGTGTCGATGCAAACATGCTAAGTATCAATACCACTCATTACGTCTTGATACCAAGCCCTCTTATATCGATACTACATGTGAAAATTTAAATTTTTATTGGTATATCAATACCTATGTACCAACATGACTAGCATATTCTTGTGGCTCTCCGAATGACTTCACTTTGGTTGAAAGCGATAATAAATTGACTTGTGCTTATTTGTATAACTCTAAGGATGCCACGATAATGGCCTTCGATGCCTTAGATGGTGGCTTTCCATGCTTTAGATAATCCCTATACAAAATGGGGTGTCTATAGATAGCTATGAAAGAAAAAGAATCCTTCCCTGCTAATTCAGAAATGATCCTAAACCTTTGGAAATTTCATGATATCAGCAAAAAGTTAAGTCAAATGCCTAAACGTTGATTTCTTTCAAAATAAACTTTTAGAACTTTTGTACCCTACCTTAAAAATTGATACTTGTCAAAGACCTTTCAAATTAATCCTTCAAGACTTGTGTTTACTAACATTAGTTTAACACCCAAAGGGCTATTTTATTTAAAGATCAAAAGGATGTTATAACTTGATTGTTTGCCTTTCAAAGAACTTCTATGAAAAGAACATCTACCTAAATTTGGTCTTGATAAACCTAGACCATGTTGTACCAATAGTTTTAAATCAAATTTTAGTAGTGCCACTCTATTTGTG
Organism: Adansonia rubrostipa; assembly: GCA_038381775.1. Lineage (NCBI taxonomy): Eukaryota > Viridiplantae > Streptophyta > Magnoliopsida > Malvales > Malvaceae > Adansonia > Adansonia rubrostipa. The sequence continues at coordinate 36,060 of JBBYHM010376100.1, forward strand.
CCTCTAACTTCATTTCTTCATTTTATTTGAAAATATCTCGAAGGGTGACCATCAGTCATAAGAAAGCTTTAACATTATGATGAAGATAACATATCCATTATGCTTAATATTGGAAAATTCATCATTGAAATTGTTTTGAAAGCTTTATAGTTTTGATCAAGTAGATTTTCTCCTAGTTTAGAATGATAAGGTGATCTCGTTCCGTAAATCCTAGAATTTTGATGAAATATGATATTTTTCATGATTTCAATAGAGGTTTCTAAATATACCTAGAGCAGATATTTATTCAACTGCATAACTTATGTTTATGAATTGATGAACACTAATTTGATATTTGATATTTGATATTTGGTACTTGATATTTGATATTTGATATTTGATATTTGATTACTTTAAGGAAAAATTAAAAAATTATAAATTCCTAAAATTCAAAGATTTTGAGAGGTAAACATCCAGTCAACTTCTAATCTTCAATAGCAAGCCATCAAGAAGAAAAAAAAATTAACAGCAATGAGGCTCAGATTGATGTGGCCTTGGTGACATATAGGAATCCTTATGATGTATGAAATCTATCACATCTTCATGCGATCTTATTGTTAGGCAGGCAAAGAAGGCTTTAAAAAAGCTTTGGTGGTGATATTCAAAGCATTTAAAAGAATTTTCAAGACTTCGATAATGATATTTGAAGCATTTAAAAGAATTTTTCAAGGCTTTGATGGTGGTATTCAAAGCATTTAAAAGAATGTTCAAAGCTTTGATGATGATATTTGAAGCATTTAAAAAAATTTTCAAATCTTCAATGATGATATTTTAAGAATTTCGAAGTTTTCATTCAAAAAAAGTTTTTAAAGCTTTAATTGTGATACTCAAAGAATTTAAAAGAATTTTCAAACCTTCAGGTAAAAATTATTGCCTCTTCATGTGATCCTTTGTTAGGTAGCTAAAGAAGGCTTTGAAAAAAAATTGGCACCAAAATGAACCCCTGATGTAACTGGCTGGAATGGTAGCTAGTCGATGATGTCCATAATGAAAAGCCCAAAAGTAGATGATGGCTTCAGCCTAACTAAAATTGTCACTAAGCCTAAAAGTAGCTGATATCTATTTTCTGGTGAAATTGGAACTAAGCCCAAAAGTAGATGATGGCTATGTCCTTCTGAAATTGGCATAAAAGCCCAAAAGTAGATGATCGCTATGTCACTTCAAAATTAGCATAAAGCCCAAAAGTAGATCATGGCTTTAGCCTAATCAAAATTGGCACCAAGCACAAGAGTAGCTGATTGCTATTTCCTAGTTAAATTGGTAATAAACCCAAAAGTAGAATATAGCTTCAACCAAATCAAAAGTGGCACCAAGCCTAAGACTAGCTGATGGCTATTTCTCAGTAAAAATGGCACCAAGCTTAAAAGTAGATGATGGCTATGTCCCTTCAAAATTAGCACCAAGCCTAAGAGTAGCTAATGGCTATTTCCTGATAAAATTAACACTAAGCCCAAAAGTAGATAATGGCTTCAGCCTAATCGAAATTGGCAACAAGCCCAATAATAGATGATGGCTATATCCTTTTGAAATTAGCACTAAGCCCAAAAGTAGATTATGGCTTCAGCCTAATTGAAATTGGCACCAAGCCCAAGAGTAGCTAATGGCTATCTCCTAGCAAAATTGCCACTTAAATGAAAAAGTTGAAGTTGTTGGCTATATATGTATGAAAAAATGATGCAATCGATATATATAAAAAATAATTGATTGATGCACTTGGTTATATATGTATGAAAAAATGATGCAATTGGTGTATATATGTAAAAAACATAGAAAAGATTATATGGGCCGAATAAAGTTATGTCTATTTACTCTTTACCCTATTCATGATTCTTAGCAATGGCTAAAAGGGAGTAGCTATAGATACCTAATTTTGTTCGAGCCCATTCATGATAATTCAAAAAGATAAAAAAATCCAAGATAGAAAATTAGGTATTTATCTTAGTAGGGGTAAATTTCCTTCAAGTGGAATGGATATTTTCAAGACCTATTTAATGGTGACTAAATTACCATAGGTGCAAGTGACAAAATTAGTTCTATTTCAAGGGTCATAGAGAGCAAATCTCAATTAAAAAACACAAATATCAAGGCAAAAAGTTAGTTTAAAATTTTAAAATATATTTTTGCGGATGTTATCATGATTAAATTTTTCATTTTTAAGAATTTTTTGTAAAAGTTGACAAGTTGATCATCATATATTTTTATTGATACCAATGTGATATTTACGTTGAAATGTACTCCAAAAATCATAAATATTCAAGGAAAAATTTATATTGGTATTTTATACCACAAGGTGTCAAGTTGTCCATTTTAGTAATTAATTTTAAATTTTTCACGGTACCATAACTATCATACTCGTAAAGTTTTTCGATAAAAATTATTTTGGATTTCAAGTTTTTGTCTTTATTATTTATATAAATTAATATTTTGATTAATGTGTTGAATAAAATTCATTTTTATAAAATTTAAATATATTTTTAAAATTTTTTCGTTATCAAGATATAGAGTTTTCTATTTCGTAAATTTTTTAAGAGGATTTTTTGAGTCTATAATTTTTAAAATTCTTCAAATATTATTAAATTAGTTTTTCAAAATTTAATTTATTTTTATGAATTCTACATTTTTTAGAATTTTCTTATTTTCAAGATACGAAGTTTTATACTCCGTAAATTTTTTTGATAAGATTTTTTTACGTTTATAATTTTTAAAATGCTTCAAATATTATTGTTTAATTCACATTAAATTAGTTTTTTAAAATCCAATTTATTTTATGAACTTTGCATTTTTTTACGTATAATAATCTTTCCCGATAAGGTTTTTTTCTCATAAAATTTTACGAGTTTGGAATTTTATTGTTTTTTTCTTGAACATTAAAATTGGATTTGTTATTAGATTAAAGTAAATTGATCACATGAAATTTTATTTCAAAAACAAAATTTTTTATTTTTATAATTTAATCCTTCTAATTAAATTTTTTGATATAGTTTTACATATTATACGTATATCATATAAAATTATCTAGAGCTTGAAGATGTCATGGATGACATAATTCACAAAATGATAAAAATTATTAATTTAAATCAAATCAAAATAAATAAAAAAGAAATAAAAATAAATTAGAATAAACTTATGGAACATTTTGGCCAAGGCATTTCTTTTATGCCTTGGCCAATTCTCCCTTTTATAAAGAGGGGGGAAGTTTTATGGGATGTTTTGGCTATTTTGGACGAAAAAACAACAAAAAATAAATAAATTTACTTAGTTTTCCGAGCTTTTTTAATTGAACACTTAATTTCTTTAGTTTTTGTTCATTTGATTCATTTCCTTTCCTATTTATGAGTCAAAATCACGTTAAAGCTCATGGACTTTCATCCATGTTGAAAGGCTAAACATGGTGACTATGAACAATTCTTATATTTTTTTTGTTATATTTAATTTTTTATTATAGCTTGATTTTTTTATGAAATGTTATTGCTGTTGATGTGATGTTGAAATATATATATATCTGTTTATGTTGTTTTTCTTAATATTTTCATGTTAATATTTTGATAAATATATTTATATACTTATTGTTTATGATTTTATTTTTCTACGTAAGTTTGATGATATTTATTCATGGTTATTATCATGATTTTTTGTTGGAAAATATTGATGTATGTGTATTTTCCATGCCTTGGCCGAATCTAATGGATATTTTGATGATGTTTATACACTTAATTTGGTGATGATTTTTTGTTTTTTTAGATTACTTTGTAATATTAAGAAATCTAGGACTAAGTTGTAAAATATTGAAAATATTTTTTAAGGCCATTCTTGCTTGGCTAAAAGCCGTAGGTGCCTTTAGAGGAATGTTTCTTGCATCTTCTAACATGTTTTAGGGATTTTTAACATTTTAGGGACCTTTTTGAAATTTTAAAAATTTTAAGGGCTAATTTGGAAAATATGAAAAAAATTTTATGGCTTTAGTTCTTTGGCTGAATCATTCTATTGATTTTCGTTATGGTTTTTGTGATTTTTCATGATGTGTTTTGTGTTAATTGATAATTTTCTATTATGTAGGGACTAAATTGAAAAAATGGAAAAGTTTTAAATTCATTAAGAAAAATCATTCATTTAGGGATTTTTTTTCATTTTGAAATATTTCTAGCATTCCTCTAATCCTTAGAAGGGGTGCAAAAAATATTAAAATATTTTGTATTCTTTTAATTTTTCGTTAGAGTATGAAATGCAATTTTAGAAAATTTAAGGACTTATTTGCAAAATTACAAAATTTAGGTTCTAAGGCCATAAATGCTTGACCAATTGCTTCTTATGATTTGTAGCATAATTTCCATAATTTTTTGTGATCAATTTTATGTTTGATTTTGTGTTTATTTTGTATAAGGACTAAATTGCAAAGTTTACAAAGTTTAGGGATCATTTAGAAAAACTTTGCACTTTAGAGTTAATGAAGTATTTTTAACATTTTAAAAATATTTCTAACATTCTTATGGTTTTCCATAAGGGTGTAGAAACTATTAAAACCTTTCATAGTCTTTTGGTTTTTTGTTAGGGTACGAAATGTAATTTTGAGAAGTTTAGGGACCTATTAGCAATTTTTACATTTTAGGTCATTTTTTATATCTAAGTTACCCATGAAGGGTATAATTGTCATTTCATATCATTTAGAGTCCTCTAGGTGGTCGAGATATTTATAGGTCAAAGGCATACCATAGCGGCATATTGGTAATTCTCCTAGAATAGAGTCCTATGTAATCACTGGGATACTTATACGTCGAAGGTGTATAGTAGGAGTAGATTTGTTTGTATATGATGTCATCCAACCCTTATGTTTACTAGTATATATATATATATGTCCAAGGTAAACCTTGAGGGTATTTTAGTAATTTATCTTAAAATCGAATCTTTTATGGTCACCAAGATACATATATGTCATAGTTATGTAATAGGGATAGGTTCATTTTTTTTTAGAGTCATCGAGTTCTTTAGGCTTACCAGGATGCTTCTATGTCAAGGGTAGACCTTAGGGATATTTTAATAATTTTTACATTAGAACCAAGTCCTATGTGATCACCAAGATATTTTTACATCAAAGGTGTCTAGTAGGAATTGGTTCATTTGTTTATAAAACTTTAGCATCATTTAAGGTGCCTGGATTTTTATATGTCAAAGGTACTCCTTAGGGATATTTCATTAGTTTATTTTAGAACCGAGTCCTTAAGGTCACCGAATACTTTTATGTCAAAGGTGTACTTTAGGGAACATGTTGGTCATATTGACCATATTCAGGTCCTTAATGTCAAGTTTAGAACATTTTGTCTAAACCGAGTCTTAGGGTGATTTTTATTATTATTAATATTATTAATAAAATTAAAAATTTTTTAAAAATAAGGCAATGTCTCTAATGTTGAAATTGTACGTGAGATTTCTCTTTGCATATGAGAGAAGTTCTATGGATTATTTTAATAACGAGATATCCTTCTAAAAATGAAAATCAGGATTTTTCAAATTTCAAAAAATGAAACTTTTTGTATTCCATCGGCTCTCTGGCTGGGTATGAAAGAGAATGACAAAAAATTTTGTATTTTTTGGGTCATCTAGAAGGATGCGAAAGATATTTTTGATTTTAAAAAAAAAAAATATTAAAAACTCAATTTTCTCGCACGAAAAAATAAATATGTTTCATGAATTTTATTTTTAAGCATGGGAATTATAATTAAATACCAAATATTGAAATAAAAAAATCAGAATCCATATTAACACGAGGCTAATAAGGTATCGATTTTCAGGCATTATGAGAATGTCATTCCTTACTTATGATTGTAATGACTCTTGGAGCCTTTCACATGATCTTTGGTATCAACATAGACCTCGAAGTTTATTTTCAAGGGTTTTGTAATCCTAAAAAATATGAACTCCGATAAGTGACCAATCTCACCTAGCTCAAACAGATTGGTGTCGACTCCAAAAAATGGTCGTTTTGTAACAACTATTTAAAGTTAAGTCGAGTGAGCAATTCATCTCAACAACTTGGTCCCCAGACCAAAATATATATTATAATAATAATAATAAAGAAAAAATAATAATGATATGGGCCCCTAAAAATAAAAGACTAATGATATATATATATATATAGGAATAAGGGGTACATCTATCATTTTAAATCGGCTTGCTCAGGATTTGTATTTGAGCCATGTTATGACAGGTAGGTACCATTTGATAAGTCTTGGTACTAAGAGGTGTGCTTTCAACATTTCATTGGTTAATCTTGATTCTTGCAGACAAAAAAAGTTGTACATGAACTACTCAAATGAGTAATCTCACTTTTGCCTTTCATTAAATCAGATTTTCTCATGAAATGCCCCCATGCCAAGCTTAATGGACCTTTCCAAAATGTGTCAATCCAATTCTAAGGTGTAAAAATGAAATCCAAATGATTTGTATGCAAGAGAATAGGGGGTGGAAAATAGCTCAAATCAGGCAAAAATTACCTTGAGTATCGGTACATTTATATAGATGCATCTAGACAAAAAACCCATAATGTATCGATAATATGAAAATGGTATTGATATAATGCATGTTTTATCGATGCCATCACTCCTTTGTTGATATTTGTTGGACAAACTTGCGATTTTAGCTATGACATAAGCTTGTATCGATATCATTGGCCCATGTATTGATACAGCACCCCAAGTATGGATACAATACCTTTCTTTATCAATACAAAAAGCAAAATTTTGAAAATTTAATGATGTGGGGGTCCTATATCGATGCATAATAAGGAGCTCTTATGCTTTAAATGTTTGCTTAGACAAAATGGGGTGTCTACTATAATAATAAAAATATATTAAAAAAATTCATTAATCTGGTGAAGTGCTTGAGCTGGATATTAAAATCTTTGAGCTTGATTCTCTTTATAACTCGAGTTAGTCAAACTCAACTTGACAATTACTATGCCTAACTCAAATTTTTAAACAAAATTTTCATAGTTTGCTAGTGTAGATATCATTTATCTCTTTAGACATCATTTTCATTTCCTTGTGAAAGAAAAGCAAATCCATGAGATTTTTGAAATGTCTAAACAATTAGTTGGTAATTCTCGATATCTACATCACTAACACTTAGGCGAGCATGTAACATTCGTTCTTTAAAATGTGTTGCCTTTACCACAGCAATATCAACAATTTCATCTTCTTAAATTTCTTAGGGTTTCCTCTCTTCCTCTTTTCCCTCTTAAGATAATAAAATATGAGCATAAAACTAACGTTTACATACATACTGCATAGATATATATATATGTCAGCTCACTTTGAAATTTTACATATACAATGAGCACAATTATATTGTAAATCAATGATTGGTTCATTAAAATATATATGAATCACAGATTGTTGGATTTAATAATATAATTGTACTCATCATGCATGTAAAGTTTTAAATCAATTCAATATCTCTATCATATTAATTAAAAATACTACTTTTTTCAATATATATTTAACAATTGAAAGTTTTTTTTTTATATTAAATAAATAGTTAGAAATTTTTAATTTACTTGAAACTCAACCTATATCATCTACGTTAATAGAACATGAAATACAATAGTTGGATTAAGTAAATGTAAATAGTATAAATAGCCATGAAAGTGTGTAAAACTAATTTAGTTTTACACTAATGTAAATGGATCCATCTTCATATTTGTATATATAAAAGGTTAAAACAATAAAAAGTCTCTGAATTTTACTACTTTATATAGACATATTTTATATCTATATTACATCAAAATAAGTTTTAACCTTTAGTTTCCATAAAAATAAATCCTTAACATTTAATTTAGATTTAAATAAACTTTTAACATAAATCAGCCTTTGATTTCAAATAAGAATTTGTTTGGGTACAAATAAAAAATTAGAAGTTTTTTAGGGTTCAATAAAAGTATAAGAGTTTATTTAAGAAAGGTGAAATCATTGAAATGGGCTTGTATTTGATGTATTGACAATGTATAAAGCTATATATTGTCAGTGAACTAGATCATATTATCTTATTAGAAGATTTTAAAAATAAATACAAATGAGTTTATTTTTAATGAGGTAGAAGGATCTATTTCACTGATAATGTATAGATTTATACACTGTGCATCATCAAATATAAATCTTTTTTAAATTAGTATTTTAGCTTATATAGAACTACCAATTTTAAAACTGTATACGTTAATTTATTAAATTAATTATTTATACTAAATTAATGATTTTTATTAAATTAAAATATTGATTAATTTTTATGTATTTTTATTGGCATTGAAAATTTTTTTAAGGTAAAATTTTCTTAATTGATAATTTTTATTAAATTACATATTAATTAATTTTATTTATCTATTTTTGTTATGTTTTATCCTTTACTTTTATGTTTTATTAAGGTAAATGATTCACTATTTATTTATTTATTTCTATATTAAAATTAAATTTCCACATCTATTAACCTATTAAACTAAAAATACTAAATAATTAATTATATGCATACTTATTGATAGAAAGTTCTTACTAAAGAAATAATAAAAATTTATTTGGTGATCAATTTATGATGATGTTAATAAAATATTTTTCTGGGAAAAGCATAGGTGAAAACTTTAAACCCTAATAGAACATTAACAACAAATATTCATGAAATTAGAAAAGAAATGAAATTGCAAGGAGTATGATTTAGTTTGTTGAATGGTTTTGCAAGGTGAAACATGTTTCCATAAACACAATTTGGATTAGGCTACAATTAAAAAATAAAAAAAAAAACTTAACCATATCTGACTCAAAACAAACTCGAATTTGACTTGAGTGGTTCATTTTTTATCTCGAATAGAGCTCAAACTTTAAAGGTAAAAACTCACTTAAGCTTAGTTTTGAGTTGAGCTCAAGCTTTTTATTGCTTGAGCTCAGCTTGACTCAATTATATCCCTAGTAGGACTTATCTTATAGATGATTTACTCTTAATTAGGAGGATTTGGTACCAACGATAGAAGAATATTAGGTTTACTCAGAATCAGAATGTAAGCTTACTAGTTGTGAAAATAACTTGTCCAAAATTTTAGACGAAAAGCTACTACTTTAGGAACCATTCCTTGAAAGAAGTGTAATAGTGATACAGCTTTGTTAGAATTTTTATGTGAGTTTATCCTCAGGTACTCAAAAAACAATTAGGTAATTGATGTGTTTACTCTGTCACAATGTGCTGGGATATGAATCCTGAAATGCGAGATTTAAAGGGGAATAAATCCCTTTTAATTATTATTTTTTTGTTCGTTAGGTAATTGGTGTGTTTACTCTATGTCACAATGTGCCAGATCTGATTCCCAAAATTCTAAACTTAAAGACGAGTGAATCCCTTTCATTTTCATATTGGGGACTAAGTTTATCAAAGTAAATTGCAAACTCGATTTAACCCTAAATGGCCATTACCATTTAACTTAGAGTTGTTAACAGGAGAGATTGGTCACCTACCAGAGTTTATCTTTTAAGGGTTATGAAACCCTTAAAAATAAACTCTAAGGTCTACATTAATACCAAAGATTACTTAAAAAGGGTTCGGGAGTTGGTTATGGCACAAATAAGGATTTGATCCATTTTGTGATGTCTAAAAAGTGGTATCTTTTAATTACGTATTAAATTAGGTTTTGATTTTTAAATTGAATTCAATTACTTCCAACATAGTTCTCGTATTTCAAAAATTTTATTATTTCATTATAAGTAAACCAAGTTTGAAAATACTTTCAAAATCAAAGTAACTTACGCAACCCACTGGAGAATTGGTGGAATATGATAGGTTTTTATTATTGTAGAATTTGAAACTTCAAATTTACTTGTTTTTCAAAAGGGTATTTCTTCATTTAAAATAATCAATAAGGTGACTTTTATATGCTGGAAGTAGAAATATGGACAATTTTAACTTAGGAATATTGCCTCAGTTTTTGAAAATCATAGTTTTATTAGTTAAATTAATATGAAACTTGATCTAAGACTTGGTTTTGACAAAAGACACAAAGCTAATCCTAGTAACTCAATTTTTATGAAAAGTGGGAAGCTAAGATAAAACTAGGTTTAATCTCGATAGATGGTACAAACTTAAACCTAGGGAACTCAGTTTCTATGAGAAGTAAGAAACCTAAATTAAACTTAGACTCGGTCTCTATGGGAAGTATGAACCCTAGCCTAAAAAACTCAGTTTCTATGGAAAATTGAAACCTAAACTAAACTAAAAGTAGTCTCAATAGAAGGTACAGACCTAAGCCTATCAACTTGGTCTTATGGAAAAATGATCAAATTATCCTAAGTGGGTAACCTTTTAGCTAATTATGACCCAAGTAATGAAAATTAGTAATCGATCCCTAAATTTGTAAAATTATAAATTAACCCTTGAAAGTTAAAAAAATGCATGGAATACATACAAATAACCAAAATACCTTAAATATGTAATTTTACCTAGAAATAACCTAAATAGCCCTAAAATGATGGGTTTTGCTAAATGGTCTTTAAACTTTTTAAATTTACAAAGTAACCCTTAAATGGCTTAAAAATACAAGAAATACACCTAGATGACCAAAGTACCCTAAATGACTAATTATGCGATGGAAATAATCTAAATAGCCTTAGAACGCAAAGTTTTGCTAAATGATCTGTAAACTTCAAAAATTATAAATTGACCCTTACATGACTTGTAAATGCATGAAATGTCCCTAAACATGTTTAAAACTTATATGAAATTTCCACAAAAGTCCCTTCATGATTCGGCCAATCTTGAATTGCTTTAAAATTGAATTTGGAGATTATGAAACAATTGCAAAATGCCCCTAAGGTTTGACCAAATTGAATATGGACTAAAATGCATGAAATCAAGTATGAAAAATTTCTAATTAATCATTAGACTTTCGGCTAAGCATGAAATGGCCCTAAAAAATTTTTTAAATCTTACAAACAAGCCCTTACATATTAGGCCAAGTTCAAAAATCACTTTAAACAAGTTTGAGAAAATGGAGTATTCTAATTTTACTCCTAAAAATTTAATTGTCATAAAAGAACCCCTAATGGCCTTAATTAAAAGTAAAAAAATTTCTTTTTATTTAGCCAACTAAGAAAATACCCAAAATTAGTTTCATGCAAAAATCAAATCATGCATGACATTTTGCATAAAGTCTAAGCTATCTAATGAACCCTTGCAAACTCAAAATCATCATTGCACCATTATTATCACATCATGACCATCATATTCATATTAAATAATCATACGACACTAAAAAGAATTTATAAGATATCATGGATGTAATCTAAAGTAATATGCATGCATCCAACATCTGTATAACATGTGAAATATAAATGTCATATAATAACAATAAAAATTGCCATGCTCAACACATGGACATATTATATGAATTTAACCAAAAATCACCAAAAAAATCATTAAAGGATATTTTTACTGAAAAATTTTGATTTCATTGGAATATAAACTAAGTAGCAAAAAAAATGAAGGATTTAATCATTGATAAAATTGCTATTTAAACTTTAGGCACAAACAAATCACCTAAACAAGCTTAGGATCATCAACCTCAAGTGAAGGAAAGAAAAGAAAATAAGATGAACCAGTGAAAAATAAGAAAAAAAAAGAAAAATTACTTAGAAAATATACCTAAAGAAACTTTAAATTCTTTTTCTTCTTTTCAAAATTTTTCAAAGCAGTTAAAAGCTAAAAGAAAAAAGCTTAAAATCAATAAAATCCAAATGAAAATAAGATGGAGAAGAAGGAAAATCAAAACTAGACTAGGTAGGAAACTACCTTTAAAAAGAATTTTGAAAGTTTTTTTTTTCTCTTCTTCTTTCAAGCTTGCATGGGAGAAAGATGATAGCCATGGAGAAAAGAAAATGAAACAAAAAAATTCCCTCCTTTAATAGCCAAAAGTGGTGTCACATTTTGGTGGCCATTTTATATTTTTTTTACTTTTTTTTTCAATCATGCTTACTATTTTGGTTAATCTCGCATGCCTTGTCATATTTCCTATACTTTTGTAATATTTTGTTTATAGGCTGCCACCTAAAAGCATGATGGCTATGGTGTACCTTTTATCCAATGTTTTGGAATAGGTTAGGATGAAACGAAATTGGTTAGAAAATAATTCAATGCCAACCAAATCAATCCTCATACAACCATGTTGGAGGTAGTTTAATAAATTACTGGTTAGGGAAAAGCTTTATTTAAATAAAATAAATTCCCATGTAATTGGAAATTGGTTGGAATTTATGCCAAAAAGTCTAACAAAAATATTTCATGGAACCAAACTAGTAAACTAATGATCGAAAATAAATTATGCACAAATAAACTTTAATTAGAAATTTACATGCATATATAAAAGCTTGGAAGTAAAGAAATAAATAAAAGTTTGAGTGCAAAAATCCTAATTGAAAATTACATGGAAGAATTTAAACTGAAAGGACTAAATTGCAATGAACAAAAATTGATTAAAACTCATGTACTTAAAAGGGTCAAATGAAATTTGACATGTAAATAGTCTAATTAAGGATTCAATCATGTGAAAATTTTAGTTAAAAACTCCTCAGAAAAATTCAATTGAGAATTTTGATTAGAAATATCATGAAGGTTTCTAAAATTCCAAGTATCGAAGAATTTAATTTTCATGCTTAAAAAAATCTTAATGGAAGATTCCATGCATAAAATTCCTAACTATGTAGACATCTAATTTTGTTCGAGCCATTTCCTAGCAAATAAAGCATTATTTAAAACCTGAGTTGAAATATACATATCATTTCTGACATCCTAGGACTAGATTAGAAAGCTTAAAAAATTAAAAAAAAAAAAGATAAATGATGATCATGATGATGATGATTTTAGACACCTCATTTTGTCCAGGCCAATTTAGCAACCTAGGGCATAAGTTTTTGGGAAATTCTAAAATGCCTATGGGCCATATTAAAGAAAATGCAAAAAATGAGGCATACACAAATCAATTTCCCATTGTTTTTTACCAAATTGAGGCAAATCGGGAAACAACAGGTTCGTACAAGTTATATTAGGGCTCAAGTATTGATATAAGGCATTTACGGTGCGAAAAACATGAATTTTCACTTGTAGTATCCATACAAGAAGGTTTGGTATCAATGCCTAAGATGTGGTATCGATATCTGGCATGTTTGTATCGATACAGACCTTGGCAGTAGCTAAAACTATGATTTTTGGCAAAATGTATTGATACACAAGCATGCGTATCGATATATATCCATGAAGTATCGATACTGGCCTCTAAGTCTTGAGACTGAAAATATTTTTTGCTTTTAATGTCGATACACAACTAATTGTATCGATACTCAGGAGTAAAATGTACCTTGTGTATAGATACAACATGTTCTGTATCGATACGCCAAGGCATTTTTGCCTAGTTTGAGCCATTTTTCAACCTCCAAAAACTTGATTTAAACATGTTTTTACACCAAGGAACTATCATATAACATTGCAAACCTCAACTATGGGTTCACTAATGGATTCTAGCAAATTTTTGGAGTCCAAACAATTAATGACCAAGGTCACTTTCATAAAATATATGGGTGTAAGAGGATGGCAAGCATATCTCTAGCTTGCAGGCTTTCATAGCATTTCTACCTACTTGCTCAGCATGATAAAACCAATAAGAAGGGAGTCAACTGAACATGGCAGCTAATGATATGCCCTGGTGCGGAAGAAAAAAAAATCAAAAAATGCCCTTTGCATTGTCCTCTAAAAGAAGAGGCTGAACCAAGAAAAATAGAACCAGCTATCTTAGAAAAAAAAACCTCTCTTAACTGTAAAAAAAACCTCTCCAGCAATCCCAAAAAGCTCTTCACCCATCCCGACAAATCCTCCAGTACCTCTACTTTCAAAAGCTCATGAAAACACTGTTTCATTACCTTACACCCTTAACCAACTTCCATTCCCGTAGCACCCTAAAACCACCGCTATAACACATTCAAAAACTCAACTTTTCACATATTTTCATCCTAAAAACACCCCATCAGCAACCACATTACCAAAAAGCTTCTTCTTTTCACCTTTTTCTTGCTAAACAATAGCAAAAAAAAGGGAAGGAACTGAGCTTAAAGTTGCTACTTTAAAAAGGGAAAATACTTCAAGCCTTAGCTGGTATATCTTTTACTTTGTCCTATGTATCTTTTGTTTTAAGCATACATTTCATCTTAGTAAACCTTTGTTATGGTTTTATGGCCACGTTAGGACTCCTATGCATTTTTTATGGCTTTGGTTATAGTAGTTTAGGATCTTGATGTTTTTCTTGGTGCCTTAATGTTGTTTGGTTAACTAAGAATGCTTATTTGCATTTTCATCACCATAACAACCTCTGTTCGTGTATTTCTTTCCATGTTCCTTCCATATTCATGTCATCTCATATTTAAAATATGCATCTTAACATGACATAAGTATGCTCACGCATTTCCTAGAAGCCTGATAGGCTCTATGAAAAAAAATTGCCTTTTTAGCAAACTCTTTTTAAACATGCTCATCCTAAGTATGTTTATCCATCTATCTATCATCTCCATGCATTTTTTTTGTCATCTTTGCTTGTGCATATATGTCCTCTATATTTTGCATCATTTTTTGGTACTTTGCTTGTGTTGAGATGCATGCTTGAGTGCTAGAAAACCCAATTTAAAAAATATCCCCAAGCTAAGCACATGCAATCTCCCATACATAAAAAATAACATAGGCTTAAGATTTTTATGAAGTTGGTTTTCCAACCTTGGGGGCAAAGCAAGCATTCAGTTCTGGATTCATGGAAGAATGAGTATAAGAGTATTGTTTTTTTTTTTCAAAAATGAAATGAAGCCTTTTAGTTGAAAAATGTGAACCCTTAGTCTTTAGCCAACCACCCTCACAGTGGCATGGTCAACGGGTTGTTTTATCATCCCAAACTACTCTGGGATTATGGAATGAACTTGTGACACCCATGTCAACCTTTTCTCTTGGTTATAGATGTTCAAACGTCCATGGCCTGAGTTCAACCCCAGCAAAAACCAAAATACCAAACACCTCCCATGTTTTGTTCTGGTAGCATAGTGGCCTGGTCTTGAAAAATTATTTAAAAAAATCAAAAATGAATTATCTAGAATGTGTTGGTGTTTTTCCCTTGAAGGATTTTGAATTAGCTTTCCAATGGTGTCTCATTTACCTTCAGATCATCTCGGATGAAATAGTTACGATTTCTCAAATCTTCACTGTCTAGAACCCCTAGATCTAGCGAAACTGTTTGGGCTATTTCAACCCAGCAAGCAACATTTTTGAATCCCTGGAATAATTTTCCCTTGGAGTTCATGAAATTTTCTTTTCGAAAAAGTATTATTCATATTTTAACAATTCCAGATCTGAAATGATTTTTCAAAGTCCATCATACCTTTACCCAGTATATATGCTACCAGTGTCGAGACCAATTGGAATTCTAAAATTAATTATGTCTAGAAAGTGATTTTCTAAGATTTTTGGAGTATTTTTACATTAATCCTCGTCAAGTTACCTTTCCAATGATAAGCTGGAAATAAATTTAGAAAGAGAAATGACATAATGTCATCCTCTATTCCTAACCTAATTTTTGGAATGTTTTATTAAGGCATTCGAACACCTCATGATCTACTCGGCTCTTTCTCTTAACCTAAGCCTTTTTAGACTCGAACCAAGGCTAAACAAAAAGGGAAACATTTTAGCTAAACCTTCGGCTCCTGATTTTTAAAGATTCCCTATTTTTAAAAATATGACCCATTCCTCTTAACGTCAAAGATTTTTAATTTTGGGGATACTCCAACCTTACTTCTCTAAGGGGATACTCTAACCCTATTTTTACCTCAAAATGACATCAAATTTTCATTTTCAGGCATACTCCAACCTCACTTTTTTGAGCAGATACTCTAACCCCGCTTTTACCTCAAAATTACATCAAATTTTCATTTTCAAGTGCTGTGTCATTAGGTATTAGGCAAAAAAATTTTTTTATGGAAGGTTTAAAATGCTTATGGATCATATAAAAATGTAAAAACAATGTCATTTTCATGAAATGCATGAAGATGGATTGATAACATCCTTAATATATTGATATCATGCTTTGGTTATTCTAAGCTTAGAACATGCATTGTATCAATACAATGCCATATTATATTGATATAAGGTCATGTTTTTCATGGATTTTTGGTTCTGAAAACACCTGTATTGATACAAACACCTATGTATCAATACTACATGAAAATTTTCATTATGAACGAGCATTTTCACCCAAGATTTCTTACATTTCATCTCTAAATGGCCTTAAAGCACTCCATAATCATATAAGAGGTCCTTCACAAATATTTTTACATGGAAAAATAGGCATGAGAACTACCCACATGGATTAAGCCATTAGAGATTGAATGAGCTTGGAATAGATCAGTTTAATGTTTGGAAACTAAATGGCATTTAATTTAGTTATCTTCTGACCATTTCAAGTTTAGTTCAGCTGAAATTTAATAGGGTGCTCTTTTAAGTTAAAGTTAAACCTTTTTCTTACATAAAACCAAGATATGGCCATAATGAGTAGGGGTTTCTCTTTGAAGCCGTGCAACTAAGATTGTCCAATAAACTCAGCATGCTCCATTTAGAAAGCTTTTAGCCCTTAATCAAACCACCTACCCTATAAAAAGATTGCTTGCAAGCAAGCTTAAGTAAGTTACAAAAAAAAGGTGGTAATGCATTACAGATGAGATATGATTAGCTAGATGAAGTTTTAGACTTCTTAGGGTGTCCATAGAGAGAGAGAGTTGGTTCTTAGTAAAACCAGATAATAAAAGGAAAAAGAAAAAAAGAGAGGAAAATAAAGAAAAAAAAAAAGAAATCATCCAAGTCTATATGAAGGTGGTTTTCTTGATTAGATTCATCTTTTTTCCAATTTTTTTTATTCATTTATAAGCTTGATGATCTTAAGCTTTGGCTTGGATGGTGATTTAAGCTAAAGGTATTAAAATCATGTTTATGGCCAAATCTTGAACAATGATCTCCAAATGCTTTTGGGTGGTTTTCTTTAATGATTTTGGTTAAAAATTTAATCAAAATCATTTTTCATTAAGATTACTATTTATTTCTTTAGTTTTTATATGTTTTCATCAATTTTTTTCATGTGCCAACTTTTGTTGACTTTCTATGTACTCATGTTCCATTTTATGTTATGATCCTTGCATTCTGTGCCATTTACATGCATTGTAATCATGATTTATATGTCCGTGCATTTTTTATTAAAATGTTATGATTATGGCAATGTCACCATGCATGTTAGTATATCTATATAAGTTCATGTTCCTAAGCTATTTTATGTTCAAAGTCATATATGACATGCATTCTATGATGTTTTCATGCATTATGATAATAATTCACATATTCATGCATTTTCCATATGGATATTGTGATTATGACCAGACAACCATGATGGTAAATCCTTGTATTTTCATGTTGATGGGGTATTTTGAGCATAAAATTCATATATGAGGCCTTTCTTGTATGTTTATTTAGAAAAAATGTTTATGAGTGCATTTTTTATGTTAGAAACTATAAATGACTTTTTTGTAATTTTTCTATAATGTTTCCAAGCATATTAAAGATTACTATGTCATTTCATGCATATGATTTAGAAATGATTATGCAATTTCTTGCATCTTAGGTTCATTTTAGTTATTTTCCATGGTTTAGGGGGTATTATGTAATTTCATGTACGTTTGCATCATTCTAGTATTTTGCGATGATATAGGACTATTAATACAATTTTATGCATTTTAGGGTCATTCTAGTATTTTGCCATGATTTAAGATCACTTATGCAATTTCATGCATTTTTGGGTCATTTTAGTAATTTCCATGACTTAGGGGTCATTTCCATGATATAAGGACTTTCATGCAAATTCATGTATTTTAGAGACATTTAAGTCATTTCCTATGACCTAGGATCTATTATGCAAAATTTCATGCATTTAAATTATTTTCTATCATTTAGGGACCATTCTATAGTGTCCATGCATGCTAGGTCCATTTTAATTATTTTCCATAATTAAAGTATCATTTTGCAATTTTATGTATGTATTTTTGAGTTATTTTCATGATGTTATGCTTTAAATTTAATATGTTTATATGTTAATCATAATATAATATTTTTTTTTTTGAAAATCCAAGGCAATATCCCCGAGTTAAAATAGTCCATACATTTGCTTCCAATATGTGAAAGTCAACTCATTAATTATTTTATACAAAGAAATACTCTCTTTAAACAAGTAAATTGAAATTTTCAATTTTTCCCAAAATAAACTTTCGTATTCCTTCAATTTTCCCTATATTGTCAAAAAATATTAAAGATGATTCAGTTAGGGTGAGAAAAATAAAATTAATTTCAAAATAATTTCAAATTTGGGAATTATAATTAAGTATCAAAAAATTAAAATCAATTTTAATTAGGATTTAGGATAACACATGACTAGCAGGTACCATTTTACGAAAATCATGGGGGGACATCTCCCCTGATGTGCACAACTGACTATCGAACCTTTTTCATTCGAATCTTTGGTTAATATGCAGACTTCAAAGTTTGTTTATCAAAATTTTGTAACCTTCAAATGATGAACTCCAATAGATGACCAATCTAACCTAGCCAAAATAGATTAGTAGAGACTCCAACTTTACAATCATTTCATAATGAGCATTTAAGGTTAAGTCAGATGAGTGACTCGATTTGACAATTAAATTTCATTCTAATATGAGAAAAATAAAATAAAAATTTACACATTTAAGTATGGCATGTAAGATTTATGTTCGGCACCTTACAATAGTATTCAAGCTTTAGACATGCTTTGTATTGATACAAGGCCATATTGTATCGATGCAATGTTGCATTTTTCATGAATTTTTGTTCTAGAAGCAATTGTATCTATACAAACACCAAATGTATAGATACTGTATGACATTTTTCACCATGTGTAAGCTTTTTCACCTAAGATTTCTTACATTTCACCATCCAAATAGCCTTGGATTACTTCATAACCATGCAAGAGGTAACCAATATTTCCACATTAAAGCATGAGCATGGAAACTAACTATATAGCTTAAGCCATTAAAGAATGAATGAGCTTAGGATAAATGATATCAGTGCTTTAATTGTACCTGGGAACTAAATGGCATCTAGTTTGATTGTTTTCTAGCTAAGTTTAGTTCAGTTAAAATTTAACAGGGTGTCATTTTGGGTTAGAGTTAAAAGCTTTTTCTTGCATAAAACTTAAGTATGGCTATTTTGAATGGGAGTTTCTCTTTGGAGCCATACATTTAAGTTTCTCCACCAAACTCAGCAGAAACCATAGCATATTTAGGAGGACTTCAACCTTTGATCAAATCAGCACTTGGGTGAGTTGTCAAGATTTCAATGAAAATGCATAAGGATCATGGCTGATCAACCAAGAGAGATTTTTAACTGAGAAAAACTAAAAGAGAAAGAAAAAAAAAGAAAAAGTGAGGGGGTCCTCAAGGTGGTTGCAATGAAAGACAAAGAAGGATTTTAAAGAAGTATTGCTTGTAATTTCATACATTTTAAGCCTCTTGAGGTGTCCAAAATAGAGGGGGAGCTAGTTCTCAACTGAGAAAAACTAGAATAGTAAAAAGAGAAAGAAAAAGAAAGAAAAAAAAGAAGTATTTCTTCAAGTCTAATCGTTACTTGTTTCTACTTTGTTTTTGACCATTTCAATCTTCATCTTATGTGAGCTTGAGAATCTACGTGATACTTAGGTGATGACTTCAGCCAAATAAGTAAAACCATGTTTCTGGCCAAATGTTGAGCTATGATCTTCAATTTTTTTTGGTTTTTTTTTGCTTATTTTTGTTAAAAATTTCTTAAAAATTCGTTTTCCATCTAGAAAAACTTGTTTTCATAGATTCAAAAATGAGTTTTGCATGATTTATGGTTGTTTTACCATGTTGTTTCCTTGCTCTTGCCTTTATTGGTTATTTCATGCCATGCATTTTTTATGTTCTAAATGATTCATGCATTTTATGACATTTTCATGTAAAAATATTATGATTATGGTAACATCTTTATGCATAATGATGAATCCATACATGTTCATGTTGGTGAGATATTTAGAGAGTAAAAATCATGTATGAAACCATGTTCGTATGTTTATCGATGAAAAGTAATGTTTAGAGGTGCATTGAGGAATGTTAGAAACTTTTAGGGACCATTTTGCAATTCTCCCATAAAGTTTTCATGCTTATTAAGGACTATTTTGCAACTTCCATGAATTTTTATGTAATTTTTGTCATTTTCCATGACTGAGGTATTTTAATTTCATTTTAGTCATTTTCATGAATTAGGTATTTTTATGTCATTTCATGCATTTTTATGTCACTTTAGTAATTTTTTCATGACTTAGGGATTTTTATGTAATTTCATGTGATTTCACATATGTTAGGATCATTTAGGTCATTTTTATGATCTAGGGACTTTTATGCAATTTTTGTATGTTGGGGTTATTCAGATCATTTTCCATAATATAGGGATTTTTATGCAATTTCATGTATGTTGGTGTCATTTAGGTTATCTGTCATGATCTAGGAACTTTTATGCAATTTTATGCATGTGTGGGTCATTTAGGTTATTTTCCAAGATCTTAGGATTTTTATGCAATTTTATGCATGTGTGGGTCATTTAGGTCATTTTCCATGATATAGGGACTTTTATGCAATTTCATGAATTTTAGGGTCATTTAGGTCATTTCCCATCATATAGGAACTTTTATGCAATTTCATACATTTTGGAAATATTTGTCATTTTCCATGAGTTAGGAATTATTATACAAAATTTCATGCATTTAAATCATTTTCTATGATTTATTCCATAATGTCCACGCATATTACATTCATTTACATTATATTCCATAACCAAAGGATCATCTTGCAATTGCATGCATGTTATTTAAAGTCATTTTCAAGATATTATGCCATAAGATTTAGTATATTTATATGTTGATTATAATATACAATTTTTAGAAAATCAAAGGCAATATCCCCAAGTTAATATAGTCCATAGGTGTGCTTTCGGTATATAAAAGTCATCTCATCGATTATTTTCAATAAAAGAATACCCTCTTTAAATAGGTAAATCAAAACTTTTGATTTTCTTGAGAAATAACACTTTTGTAATCCTCCAAGCTTTCTATAAGGGTATAAAAAAATTTTTTATTTTCAAAATTGATTGGTACCCAGTATACTTCGAACCAAAAAAAATTATTAAGTTCAAATATCACAAAATACAAGAATTATATTTAAATATCAAAGAATAAAAATCAATTTTGATCGAGATTTAATGTAACAAGTGACTAATAGGTACCTTTTATAGCCATCACGAAAGGGACATATCTCACTATGCATGTAATTGACTCTCAAACCTTTTTCATATGAATCTCTCGTAATAAGCAAACTTGGGGGATTGTTTACAAGGGTTTCATAACCTTCAAAAGATGAACTCCGATAGGTGACCAATCTCACCTAGCCAAAATAGATTGGTGGTGAGTCCAAGTCTTTTGGTTGTTTCATAACAACCATTTAGGGTTAAGTCCGACAAGCAATTCAATCTAACAATTAAGTCCCCTTCCAATACAAGAGAAGAAAATAAAATTCTATTCAGTCTAGGTCTGGCATGTTGGATTCTCGTTTGGCATGTTAAAAAAACTAGGATATTCCATGCATAAATTAGATTAAATTGTTTGAAAATAAGCAATTGTTGAGTTCCAGTTAAAAATTAAAATTTTTTATTTAAACTATGTTTGAATAGGAAAATCTCATGTATAGAAAATAGAGAAGAATATTAAAAGCTTTAAAGTTGTAAAAAATTTGTGAGAAAATCCTTACAGAAAATAATCTGCAGTGAAAAAATGAAAAATTTTAAAAGGAATTTAAGTCCTAAAAACCTAATCTGAAATATTTTGTTAAAGGTTATCAACAAAAAAATAAAAATCCTAAATTCGGAAAGAGTTTATGATAAAAAACCTTTACAAAACAATAAATTCCATACTTAAAACAAATGAAAAATTCCAAAATGGACTCGAGCTTAGAAAAAACTAACTAAATCCAAAATGCTTAATTGAAAATTTTAATGATGAAAAGAATCTACAATTCGAAACCAGGAAGGTGTTTACAGAAAAAATCCTTAAAAGAAAGGAAATTCTCAACATCGTTCAAAATTAATTTGACAATTTAATACCTCTTGGTATAAATGCCAATACTAACCTTTTCCTATAATTTTTTTATTTTCTAATCAATTTTGGCATAAATACTGCACAAGTATTAGTAAAATATACAAGGGTCGATTCACGAATTTTTCAAAAAATGATCTCAAATTTTTTTTAAGAATGAAAAATTAAATTAAGCATGATATATTAAATAATAAACTCCTAATTCCATGGAAAATAAAATTAAATGTTATTATTTTTCTCTTTAAACTTTGACTTTCTAATTGAGTTCACTCTACTAACACTAGGTACAAATCCTTTGACTGTGCATAGGTCATCGAAATATGATGAAATAGGTCTTAAAATTCTTAGCCTACAAAAACGGGGTCAATCTTTATTAGGATAATTATCCAATTTTTATTTCAAATATTTCAGATCATTGAAAAGAGGGCCTAGATGAAATTGGATGTCTGTATTCTAGCCATCTACGGGTTGGTTATTTTTCCTAAAGTTTTAGGACAAGTTGAGGTAGTAATGGTAAATTTATTTTAGCAGCTGAGTAAAGGTGTTCACCAGTATTGGCCATCCTTGCTGAAATAATTAGATCATTAAATATATGCCAAAAAATGACAAAAGGAGATTCCATGGATGCACCCAGTTGTATGTTTAGACTCAAGAGTCATTTTTGGGAAAAGAAGTTAAGAAGACTAAGCTGTATCTACCAGTTTGTATTCCTCTCCAAGGGTTTACTAAGAAAGTGTGGTCCAAATAGGGAACAAATGATCAATAGATTAGGACTTTCAGTCAACTAACTCTGAGAAATGTAACATGGAGAGTAACTTGGTTTTCAACCAAGTCCACCATATACCAGTATGGAGACAATTCATCCTGTTGCTAGGTGTTTGATGATGAGTTTATTATGACCCACTATTAGTTCGGGGACATTTTAGGTCAAAACAATTCATTCTAGAAATGCTTTGTCATGGAATATGAGGTTTGAATCCGGATTAAGTAAACTCGTGGATAATGTCTGTCAACGTTCCATGTGCCCGGCCTTTACGAACTTTAGATGATCCGAAGGGCCAAAGCGCACTCGACTTAAAAATATGATGATGTTTGACATGAAAGAGTAAAAGACTGTTGGACGAATAACTCATCTGACTAGTCTTCAATGCCTACCATGAAGTGGACATAAACTTGGAGTTGCCATTGATCATTTTAAGTTATGCATGATCGGATGCCTATTGAAAATAATACCAGAGATTTGTTATTTTAGGTTCAAGAGTTGGTTACGTGTGGGGAAGGATTAGCACCTCCGCAATGCCCGAAAATTAGTACCATCTAACTATATCTTACTTGAATCTCGATTTTCTCAGTTCCCTTTTTATCATTATTTAAATATAATTCCCTCTAATACATGAAATTTTGTAAAGATATGAGTCAGGGTTTTAATGAAAATTTTGTCACCTATGCACCTCAAAGAGGTGAGGAACATAGGGGTTTTTGATGAAATGATCTCCGGATAGATTTTTAAAAAAAAATCAAATATTTCATGTCCGGCACTAGAAAGATACCAACACGAGATATCATTTTGTGATTTTGAAAATAATTTTTAAAGCATGAATGCTCGAGGTCCTTACAAGAGGAAATATATTAGTAAGATAGGAAAGAAAATAATAAATAAATCCACACAAAAATAAACACAAAAAATACATAAAAAAAGAGGGATGATCGAGATGTATCTTATAGTTGTCTTCGATTATTGATTAATAACTGAGATGACAACATTGAAACTTAATCGGATTTGATGGAAATTTGAGGAGAAAAAGGTTTAATGACTCGAAAGGGAAAAAAGCTTGGATTTTTTAAGGAATATGAAGAGCGAGGTTGGAGTATCCCTTCGGAAGAGTGTGGTTAGAGTATCCCCAAAAATGAAAGTTTGATATTAGATTTAAAGTAAAAAGTGGGGTTAGAGTATCCTCTCAAAATAGTAGGGTTAGAGTATCCCTGAAATGGAAATTCGATATCATTTTAAGGTAAAAGCGGGCTTGGAGTATCCCCTTAGAGAAGTGGGGTTGGAGTATCCCTAGAAATAAAAATTTTCAACGTTAAGAAGAGTAGGTGATATTCTTGAAAATAGGGAATCTTTGAAAATCAGGAGCCAAAGGTTTGGCTAAAATGTTCCTTTTTTGGTTTAGCCTTAGTCCAAGTCTAAAGGGCTTAGGTTATGGGAATGAGCCAAGTAGATCATGAGGCATTCGAACACCTCAATAAAAGCATTTCGAAAATTGGGTTAGAAATAAATGACAGCATTATGTCATTTCTCTTTTTGAATTTATTTTGAGCTTATCCGAAGATACCAGGGGGTAAACAAGCTACCATTGGAAAAATAACTCGATGAAGATTAATATAAAAATATTCAAAAAATCCTAGGAAATCACTTTCTAGGCAAAATTAATTTTTGAATTTCAACTTAACTCAACATTAGCAGCATGTACAGGGTAAAGGTATGATGGATTTTGAAAAATCATTTCAGATTCATCCGAAATTGTTGAAATGCGTATAATACCTTTCTAAAAAGGAATTTCATGAACTCTATGGAAAAAAAATTCAAGGTGTTCAAAATGTTGTTTGTTGGGCCGAAACAGCCCAAATAGTAAACTGCTCATCGCATCCAGGGTTTTGGACAATGAAGATTTGAAAAATCGTAACTATTTCATCCGAGATGATCTAAAGGTAAATGAGATATCATTGGAAAGGTTATTCGAAACCCTTCAAGGAAAAATACCAATACATTTTGAATAAATCATTTTTTATCTTTAAATAATTTTTCAAAATCAAACCACTGTGCTGCCAGAACAAAATAGGGGAGATGTCCGGTATTTTTGGTTTTTCGTTGGGTTGACTTAGGCCATGGATGTTTGAACATTCATAACTAAGATGAGGGGTTGACATAGGCATCACAAGTTTATTCCACAATCCCAGAGTAGGTTGGGATGATGGAACAAACCATTGACCATGCCATCATGAGGGTGTTTGGCCAAGGACCAAGGATTCACATTTTTCAACTAAAGGACTTCATTTGATTTTTTGAAAACCAATATTCTTATACTCATTCTTCCATGAATCCAAAACTGAATACTTGTTTTGCCCCTAAGATTGGAAAGCCAACTTCATAGAAATCTTAAGCTCATGTTATTCTCCATGTGTGGGAGATAGCATGTGCTTAACTTAGGGATAGTACTCTTTAAAATCGAGTTTTCTAGCATTCAAACGAACATCTCAACACAAACAATATGCCACAAACATGATATAGGACATGGAGAACATGTATGTACAAAAAAATGCATAGAGATGATAGATAGATGCATGAACATACTTAGAATGAACATGTTTAAAAAGAGTTTGCTAAAAAAGGCATTTTTATTTCATAGAGCTTATCAAGCTTCTAGGAAATGCATGAGCACACTTATGTCATGTTAAGATGCATATTTTAAACATGACATGCAGATATGAATATGGAAAGAACATGGCAAGGTCACATGTACAACGCTGTTATGTTGATGAAAATGCAAAGGAACATGCTTAGTTAACCAAATAGCGTGTAGACACCAAAAAAAAATCAAGATCCTAAACTACCACAACCAAAGCCAAAAAATGCATGGGAGTCCTAGGGTGGCCATAAAAGCATAAAAAAGGTTTACTAAGATGATGTTAATGACAAAACAAAAAATATAAAGATCAACGTAGAGGGGATATACCAAAAAGCTTTAACTCCCTTTTTTTCGGATCCGTGGCTGTAGCTGTAGTTTACTCCTTCTCCTTGCTATTATTTAACAAGAAAAAGATGAAAAGAACTAGCCTCTTAGTGCTATGGTTGATGATGAAGCTTTTTAAAGATCAAATTCTGTGGAAAGTTAGGTTCTTGAAGGTTTTCCAATGGTGGTTTGGGGTAGCTACAAGAATGGAGTATGGAGGTCAATGAAATAGTGTTTTTAGAAGTGTTTTTAGGGTTGAAAATGGTTGGAGAGTTTTTAGGAGTGGCTTTGGGATTTTTTTTTTGGGAGGCTTTTTTTTATTGTTGGGAAAGTTTTTTTTTCTCTCTGAGGTAGCTGGTTTTTTCTGAGGTAGCTTCCTCTAAAATCCCTTGTTCTCTTGGTTCAGCCCTTCCTTTTTAGAAGACAATGCAAAGGGCTAATTAATTTTTCTTCTGCAGCAGGGCATATCTTCAGCTGCCATGTTCAGTTGACTTCCTTCTTGTTGGTTTTGCCATGCTGATCAAGGAGGCCGAAAGGCTATGAAAGCCTGCAAGCTGGAGATATGCCTGCCACCCTGTTACACTCATATATTTTATGAAAGTGACATTTGTCTTTAATTGTTTAGACTCCAAAAATTCGTTAAAATCCGTTAATGAACCCATAGTTAAGGTTTGCAATGTTATATGATAGTTCTTTGTTGCAAAAACATATTTAAATCAGATTTTGAATGGGTTATGAGAAAGCCGAAAGGTGGCTCGAAGTAGCCAACATGGCCTGCATGTATCGATACATATCACTCTATATTGATACTCAAGGTAAATTTTATGCATGAGTATCAATACAGGGATACTTGCATCGATACTAAGAGCATAAATTATTTCTAGTCTTAAAACTTTGAGACCTGTATCAATACTCTATGGACTTGTATCGATACTCATGCTTGTGTATCGATAAATTTTGCCAAAAATCGCAATTTTAGCTACTGCCAAGACTTGTATCAATACAATCATGCTAGGTATCGATACCACACCTTAGGTATCGATACCAAACCCTCATGTATCGATACTACACATGGAAATTCAAAATTCAAAATTTTGGTAACGTGAAAGCCCCGTAACAGTGTTTAAGCACCCATATGACCCTACATACCTTAGGTTCCTCGAGTTGTCTTATCTTGGTCACAAAAAGAGGAAAATTACCCCGTTTTTGAATTTTTCTTTAAAGTGGTCCATAGGCATTTTAGGCCTTCCTAAAAAACTTTGTCACCTTTTATTTCTATTTTTTTATTTCTACATACCTTTTTATTTATTTCTATCTTCCCCGGCTTTTTTCTATTTTTTTATTTTGTCACCTTTTACCTAACCCCTAAGATACCAAAAACTAGTCCGAACAAAATGAGGTGTCTGCAATGTCACTTTGAGATATAAAGCATGGAGAATGAACCAAAGCCAAGACATAATTCTCCTTATGCCCGATAGATTGATTCTCTCAGTAGCCATTTAGCTCGAGCTTATATGCCCTTTAAAATTAACTTGATCTAGGAAGAGTTTACAACAGATCAGAAGAGTATGAATAGTAAGAATCAAAGGCTTCAAAATGAGATTGAAAATTTGAAGATGGAATTGGGCATCCAAGAAAGGAAATTCAAGGAGATAGCAGAATAATGAGATTAAAAATTTGAAGATAGAATAAGATGAAGAATGATTAGGTAGAATAAAATAAGAAAATAAAGCTTTCCAATACATATGAGAGCTCCAATAAGTATTTTGGAAAACGTGTTAAGGAAATAAAAAAGCTTCAACAAGAATTAGAGGCACAGGGAATAGAGCTTTGGAAAGTCAAGTCAAAGAAATAATGTTCGAGTGTAAGCAAAATGGATGGGAGAACACGCGTTCTTCAATGCTGACCAAGCTAAAGAGGTTTTTAAAAGAAAATGAACATCTTAAGGCAGCATTGACATAAAAAGAGGGAACAAACTGAGAAAAAAGTCTACCAAACATGTATCTAAACAATAGGGCACTAATTGCAAGAGCAAAGGATTGACATCCTTTCCTTAATTCAAGAATTCTTGGAAAATAAGGTGGAATGAAACCAAGCCTTTGATTTGATAATGGAAGTTGGCAAGAGGTAAGAGCTATAGAAGGAAGATGTATATTGATTACCTCACTACACAAATACATCAAGCAGTGATTTAGCTTAGGAAAATGGTGAAAAGGGTTAAGACATTGAAGTTATAGACAACCCAGTTAGAGAAAATAGGTTGACCATATTGGAGTTTTTAAAAGAGGCACAGAAACAATATGAGCAAGTTAGGCTTTTTTATGGTGTAATTATAGAATGATCAACAATATGTAAATTTAATATCATGGATTAATGAAAATCCTTGAGTTTGAAATCCATCTTTAAAACAAATGTTCCCAAATCATTATATAATATACTTATTCTTGACATTATCATCATACATTTTTGCATGTATTCATGTCCATTTCATACATGATATACAATAATTTACAAAATAAAAGTCTAATTCAAAATATTTTAAAGTAAGGTACCAAAATTGCTAATATGAGGAGAAACACTGAACAACCAAAACACCACTATAGCACTTGCCATGCACAAAAGTCATGGCAGATGAGTAGATTGTAAGATTGGAATGAATATAAGCTGCACATCATGAGGCTCAAGAGGCAATGATGAAGCGATAAAAAGAGATAGAAGCATAAATTTTGAAAGTTTCCAACAAGGACAAAGAACCCAAAAGGTGAATTCAAGCAAGTAAGAAAATACTTTTGGTGGCATATTCAAAGAAATATCATTCGAAACACAAGCTCCTTAAAATACGTGACCCACAAAAACTAGACTTGCTGTTAGCATTAACATTAACATCCCACTAGGGCCAACAGTTTTAGGACCAACTGCCACCTTAAAGGAACCTCTGGTCTCAGATCTCAATAAACTCCTTGAGCAGGAAAAGCTTAAGCAGAAGGCTTAAAAACAAGCTAAGTTGGAAAGCAATAAATTAAAATATTAGTTGCTTGAAAAGAGGTTTAAGGCAATAGAAAAAGCTGAGGAGTTCGATAGTGCTGATGTCGAAAATTAAATTTGGTTCCTAATCTGGTTGTCTCGCCAAAGTTAATGGTGCTAAACTTTTAAGAAATATAACGGCATGACATCTCTGCAAGCTCCCATCAAAATTCTTGTCAGGAAAATGACTAGGCTTACTGAAAATGATAAATTGCTAATTCATTATTTTCAAAATAGTTTATTTGGAGTAGCATTAAGGTGGTATAATAAGCTGAATAGAAGTCAGATTCAAAATTAGATAGATTTGACCAAAGCACTTGTGCAACAATATAATCACATGGCAGATTGGGTACCAGATAGATTAACTCTCCAAAATATGGAAAAGAAATTAAATGAAACATTTAAGTAATATGCCCAACGAGTATTTGGCATTTTAGGTCTAACCACCTTTAATAAAAAAAATTCACCTTGTTATTCATGAATACCCTTTGCACACTATTCTATGATAAGCTCTTGAGGAATGTAAAAAAAAATTCGTTGGTTTAGTCATTTTAGGCAAAATGATTGAAACCACTATTAAAGTTGATAAAATTGATAGTAGTGAATCATCCATAACCAAGAAGACCGACTCAACTAAGAAAAAAGAATAAACTAATATTGTCAATTATGCTGGTCCTGGTTACTACCAATGCCTACATCATCAACTTTTTTTTACCCTAATCCAACCAACTATGGTGAAAATCCATACACTCCTCTTACACCACGAGCCAAATACGTCGAGGCAATCATTCCCTATTAGCCTCTTCACCTAAACATAAAAATAAAACTGAGACTTCTTCAAGTCAATCAAACTAGAAAACTACCTTTGAGAAACCTAAGTTTGATCCGATTCTAATGACACATCAAGAGTTGTATCTCAAGATCAGAATTTTTATTAATTTTTTGAGAAATAAAACTTTCATATTCCTTCAAGTTTTTCGGAGGGTCTGAAAAGCATAATAATTTTCAAAGTTGGTTAAAATCTGATTTAGTCATAATTCAAATAATAATATTAGACATAAATAATTTTGAAATATGAGAAAAAAATTAAATAATGGAAAACTTAATCAAATTTAGATTAAAATGTAATTGATATGTACCGATATACAGGCGTCACGGGGTGTTCATCTTGCCCTATGCGTAACCAACTCTTAAACCCTTTTTCATGCGATCTTTGGTTATAACACAACTTCAAAGTCCATTTTTCAGAGTATTGTAAACTTTGATGAATGAATTCCAGTAGGTGACCAATCTCACTTAGCCCAAATAGATTAGTGGTGACTCTAAGTTAGACGGTAGTTTTGTAATGGTCATTTAGGGTTAAGTTAGACATGCAATTGGCTCTAATGACTTAGTCTCAATTTTGAATTGTTTTCATTTCCATCCAAGTCTGGCAAGCTAGGTGTTTTGGCACATTATGACACTTGTTATTTGATGATGACTACTATCGCCACATGGCCCAGATACGAATCTTGACCAACCTAACTTAAAAGGTGAATGTACTTCTTATTCCTATATATATAGATATCAATAAAATTATTATTCTTTTATTTCAAGGGGCCATATCATTATTATTTTCTTATTCTTTGTGTTTGGGGATTGAGTCATTGAGATAAATTACTTACTCGACTTAACCTTAAATAGTCATTACAAAATAACTATTTATTTTTCTGAAAGTCACCACCAATCTATTTTGGCGAGGTAAGATTGATTACCTATTAACGTTTGTAGTTCGAGGGTTATGAAACCCACAAAAATAAGTTCTAAGGTCTAGGTGAGTACCAGAATCACTTGAAAGAGTTCGAAAGTCTATTACAATCATAAATAAAGATCAACCCTTTTGTCACACCCAAAAATTAGTTTCTTATTAATTACGTGTTAACTTAAATTTTGTTCTTTATTTGGTTTCAATATCAGATATTTAATTATAATTCTCATATTTAAAATTTTCATAATATAAATTTATTATTCCATATGAGAAAATTAGGTTTTTAATTTTTTTTAAAATAAATACATCTTTTACACCCTTCTAGAGGACTAGAAGAATAATAAGGTTTTTATCATTCTCTTTCGTACCCTATGGGAGAGCCAAATGAATACGAAAGGTTTCACAAATCCTAATATCTTTTGTTCACCACTGGAGAGCCAGAGGAATACACAAATTTTATTTTACAAAATTTGAAAAAAAATATCGATTTTCTTTTTTGAAAAGGATATCTCATTATTAAAATAATCCATAGAACCTTTCTCATATGCTGGGAGAAATTTTACGTACTATTTTAAAATCCGAGATATTGTCTTGATTTGAACATTCCAATTTTATAATAAATAATCAAATTTATCCTAAAACTGGGTTTAGACTAAAAGTATTAAACTCAACTCTAAGGATCCAAATTTGGTCGAAATGACCAACATGTCCTCTAAAGTACACCTTGGACTTGAAAATATCATGGTGAACCTAAAAGACATGATTTTAAAATCGATTAATGTAATGTCCCTAAGGTGTACCTTCGACATATAAATATCTCGGTGCTTTAAAAGATTCTATACTTTTATAAACAAATGAACTTACTCCTACTGCACACCTTTGACATAGAAGTATCCCGGTGATCACATAAGACTTAGTTCTAATATAAATTACTAAAATAGTGTTAAGGTCTACCTTTAACACAAAAGTATCCTAATAACCTAGAGGACTCAATAGTGGTAAGAAATGCTAATTATACCCTCCATGGGTAACTTAGACATAAAAGATGAACTAAAATGCAAAAATTGCTAATAGGTCCTTAAACTTTTCAAAATTGTATTTCGTACTCCCAGTGGAAAACCAGAGGAATATGAAAGGTTTTAATATTTTCTATACCCTTCTAGAATATTAAACAAATGCTAAAAATATTCCTAATTGGAAATTTTATAAGGCAAAAGATGATTTCGACCTTAAACACAAGGTTTTCTTAATGGATTATAAACTTTGCAATTTAGTCCTTACATAAAATAAACTCATAATTAAACACAAAATGCATCACAAAAGATCATGTCAACAATCATAAGAAACATTCAACCAACTACCTATGGCCTTGGAGCAATTTTTTTTAACTTTTTAAGTTTTGCAAACTAGTCCTTAAACTTTTTAAAACTACAAAAATGCCCTAAAATGGTTAAATATACATAAAGCACATTCTAACATGTTAAATATATGCGAAAGACACCCTTAAAGGTCTACTAGTGGCTTGACCGAGCATGGATGGCCTTGAGACAAAATGTTTTATGTTTGCAATTTAGTCTTTATATTTTTCATAATTATAAAATAATCTTAAAAAAATCAAAACATCACAAAATCATCAACATTAAATTTGGTCAAGCTTGGGATCACCCTTCCAAGGCCTTTAAAAATTTGAAAAAAAATTATTTTTAAGCTCCTATAATTTTCAAATATTATAAAACAACCCAAAATATCATAAAATCAAACATGAAAAATTATTCAAAGGCTATTATAAGTTTTAGTCAGCATGTATTTCACTAAAAAAATAATTTTTCCATCACATATTTGCATAAATATCAATATAAACATATATTATAATTTTTACCAAGCATAAATATGCTTAAATAAATAATAAACAATGAATAAATCAACATGAAAATATGAAGAAAAATAGCACAAAAATATATACATGAAAATAATATTATTTATATCAACAAACAAGAATAATCTTGATGAAAATTAGCATATTACTAATCAAAATTCAATAAAACAATAAAATAAGAAACTTTGTTCGTAGCCATCCAACTTGGCCTTTTAACATGGATTAAAATCCGTGAGCACAAGCATGATCTCATTAAAAGAAAGAAAAACAAATGAAAGTAACAAAAACAAAAAAATTTCTAAGTATTTTTACCTGAAAAAGCTTGAAATTTTAAGAAAATTAGGTGTTTTTCTAGTATTTTTTGTACAGGAATGCTAAAAACCTCTCATGAAAACTTATGGAGTAAAAAACTTTGTATCTTGAAAAGGGAAAATTCCAAAAATATATTCAAATTTTATTAATATGAATTTTATCCAATACATTAATCAAAATATTAATTCATAAAAATAATAAAGATGAAAATCTAAAATCCAGAACAATTTTTACAAGGAAAATTTTCACAAGCATGATACTCGTGGTATTATGAAATATTCAAATTTAATTACTAAAATGGATACCTTGACAACTAGTGATATAAAATGCCAACACAAATTTTTCCTTAAATATTCTTGATTTTTTGAAGTGCATATCGACATAAATACCACACAGGTATCAGTAAAATTATATAATGGTCAATTTCCTAAATTTTATGAAAATTTCTCCATAAATTCCTAAAAATAA
Organism: Adansonia rubrostipa; assembly: GCA_038381775.1. Lineage (NCBI taxonomy): Eukaryota > Viridiplantae > Streptophyta > Magnoliopsida > Malvales > Malvaceae > Adansonia > Adansonia rubrostipa. The sequence goes on from JBBYHM010376100.1 coordinate 69,536, forward strand.
GAAAGTTGACCATGATATTATCTACAAAAATAAATTTCAAAATTTCAAAAGAATAAATTTTAAAGCTAATTTTTTACCTTAATATTTGTTTTTTATCCAAGATCGGCTTTCGAAATAGCACTTTTTTTTGTCACATGCACATATAGCAATTTTGGTATGACTGAAGAGGTCTTGAAAACATCTCGTCCACTTACAGAAGTCAACCCTTGCTAGGATGATTGACTAATTATAAATCTTAGATATTTTAGGACTATCAGAGAAAGAGGCCTAGACAAAATTAGGTGTCTACAATTAATATCCGTTCTACGAAGCTGATGTAGAGTCATGCAGAGCTATCAAATCTCTTTTAGATAAGTTCTATGCCTTGCTAGGTCAGATGCTCAATAAGGGCAAATCTAAAATTTACCTAAGTCCATCACATAAAGTAAACTAGAAAAGATAGATAAGTGGAATATTAGGAGTTAAGTTTATTGCTAAACCAAGCATGTACTTAAGAATCGACTTTGGAATGCATAAATCAAAGATAGATAAATGGAATATTAAGAGTTAAGCTTATTGCTAAACCAAGCATGTACTTAAGAATTGATTTTGGAATATGTAAATCAAAGAGTGAGTTTTTCCAACCACTTTTGGACAAAATTGAAAACAAGCTAACAAGTTGTATAGCTAATTATCTATCCTAGATAGAGTAATTGACGCTCATCAAGTTCACCCTAATGCACTCATGATGTATACCCTTAACTATTTTAGAGCTTTTAAATATATCAATGAGAAAATTATCAGACTGTGAGACACTTCTGGAGGGGACATCATTCAGATAGAAGGAAAATTGATATGTTGAAATAGAGCCACTTATGTCAACATATGGATAAGTGAGGACTAAGCTTTAGGAAAATAGAACTCATTTAATAAAGCCCTTTCAGGTAAACAAGCATGGAAATTTTAACTGATAAGAGATAGGTGGTATCACAAGCCTTAAAAGCTAAATATTGCAAAAGCCTCGACTTTAAAAAGTCAAATCAAAACCCAGATAGTCTTGTTTATGGAAGAGTATGCTCATGGATAGAAATAGTTGCTTAAATGGACTAGATGTTCAAATAGAGTAGGAAATCATGCAATTATTAAATATGGTAAGATTTCTTTATTGCATGATAATACAATCATCTGACACATTTATCTTATCCAAAAATTATGGTATACCACTATTACCTTAAATCCTTTTAGAACCAAACATGATTCAGAGCTTATAGACCATGTTCTTTTTTTTCTTTGAAGGAGACAATAAATTTGTATGGAAATTTGATTTTAATGAAGAATTTACAGTCAAATTAGCATATTAGAAACTCTAGCAAGAAAACCAAGAGCATATTGGTTTAGCCACTGATACAAACATTTGGCAAACTTTGGAAACTCAAGAACCTTTACAAACAATTGCAAAAGGCTAGACTTTAAAAGGTCAAATCAAAACCCAGAGACTCTTGGTTATGGAAAAGGATGCTCATGGATAGAAATATTTGCTCAAATGGACTAGATGTTCAAATACAGTAGGAAATCATACAATTATCAAATATGGTAAGATTTCCTTGCTACATGATAATACAATCATCTAATACATTTGTCTTATCCTAAAATTATGGTATACCACTATTACCCTAAATCTTTTTAGAACAGAACATGATTTAGAGCTTATAAACCATGTTCTTTTCCTTTTTTGAAGGGGATAATAAATTTGTATGGAAATTTGATTTCAGTGAAGAATTTATAGTCAAATTAGCATACTAGAAACTCTAGTAAGAAAACCAAGAGCATATTGGTTTAGCCACTGATACAAACATTTGGCAAACTTTGGAAACTCAAGATCCCCTACAAAATGTCCCCTTTTTTTTTTGTGAAAGATTTTGAACAATTGTTTGCCAATATAGATTCAACTTCTGAGATGCAATATTCAAATTTTAGGATTATGCCATTTTATGAGAAAGAACAGGAAAATCTAAAACATCTTTTTTTACATTGTTAATTTACCAGAATAGTATGGTTTGTCTCTGACTTCTTGCTCAAAATAGATAGATGTAGGTCAGTTTCATTAAGCAACTAGATCAAACAATGGATATTTGTTGATGATACACACTGTAGGGAAGTACTAGGTTTTTTTCCCTTATTTTTTAGCATTCTCTGGTCTCTCTAAATGCATAGAAACAAATGTATTTTTGAGAGGATCATTCTAAACCTGATGAAAGTCCTTATTCAACATAAAGCACAATGGACAGGGATTATGGAAGCCTCCAATTACAATCCAAGTGCCAAGAGGGACACGACTCCCAAGCTATTCCCTAAAGAAGACAACAAGAAAATCTGTAAATGATAGAACCAAATGGCTAAACTTTGTAAGTATTCCTAACACTAATTGGTTTGGAAGTTGTACCATGACAAGGGACCCCAAATAAATCCCCATGGTCATGTGTAAAAGCATTAGTCTGCCTTTCACTTGTCATGCCAGAATAAGCCTGGTCAGACTGGTTTTGTATACACTCAGGACAAAGTCAACAATTTTATTTTTTTAGAAAGGCGCCCAATATAAATATGATTATATTGTAAAATGAAAAATAATATATGGGACAGTGATTTTGACCTATTATGTAAGTCTAATAAAAATTGAAAGAAATGAAAATTTTAAAAAATAAAAAATTACTATATAGTTAATCTTGTATAAAGATTATAATAATTCAAGATTTTTAGTTATGTTTTATTATCATCATGAAAGGAAAATATAAATTGACAAATTGTAATTGATATCACGATATTTTTTTCATTGATTGAGGAAAAAAATTTTAGTTTAAGGAAAAAATATTATGTATAAATATAATCATGTTTAATTAATTGAGAAACAAAGAGAATCAAATTCACAATGGTAAAATTTAAAATTTACAAATTTAGCAAAGTAATTATATTAGTGTATCAATCTTACAAAAAGATTGTCAAAATTAAAAATGTCGGGGATAATGTAGAAATTTCTCTTTCTTCTTATTAAAAAAAAAGGCTATTTTATGAGTTTTATATAAAAGAGTAGCAGTAATATAATATAATGAGAATATAATAAGGGAAAATATTAAAAGATGTCTAGTGACCTTGGTTAAAGTCATATATATATATATATAGACACATATATATAGAGGGAAGAGAAAAATTAAAGTATTACGTTTTTTTTAATGCAATAAAAATAATATATTAAAAATAAATATTTTAAAATAATAATTAAATAATTTTTTACTAATATTAATAAGCATCGATGTGGATAACATGAGGAGTGCTTCCCGTAAGGCCCCAATGCCGGTTGCTTCTTTTTATTTTTAGTTTTTTACATATATTATTATATAATAATACATAAATTTATTATAAGTTATATAAATTATTATCATTAAAAACAATTTAAAATTATCAATAAATATTATAGTTACATAAGTTATATTATCTATTACATAAATTATTATGATTGGTAATATAA